>MU228488.1:1115678-1131291 GCA_018584345.1 Thuja plicata
TGTTCATGTTATTTGTTTCATGCATGTCAATCACTGTTAATGTTTAATGAACAATAAAAGGTTAATTTACCGAGTAACAGTAATATATATTGAAGACATCTAAGGGACTTGTGGATTTATTTTTGTGGTAACTGATTCACCCCTCCCCTCTCAGTTACTCCATCCATATTTCCAACACATAGTACCTATAACAGGTAAACATCAATTACAATTAATCAAATATAATCCAAGATCTGTTATCCACACTCACACTCCACAATACATGCTACATCTCCGAAGTCAGCCTCAAATAGGTCTCCTCTAGAACACACACCACAACTGACATCATAAAGAATCTTGCGACCCAAGAAACATAACAAATATTCCTCATAATGTCTCTTGACATTTCCTAAGCTCATATATCATGAATCCATATTGCATGCAAATTATCCTCAAAACATAGAGACTAACTTTGTCAAAGATCTCTGTCACCTTCTGATACCCAGACTTCATAAAAACATCTATAACTCACGCAAACTCCAATATTAAGTCATGCAACCTTAGACATAAGATCACAACACATCCATGTACACATCACCATCTTCACTTTTTTTTAATTAACCATATAGTACCTATAAATTTTTCTATTAGTCATAAATTTATAGCAATAAGTAGTTTGTTCTACCTTCATAGAAACACTTGTGGACATTAGTGAAAAAACATGAGTGCCACCAACAACATCAGAAAACCAATTCCAATTGAATGATGTGTATGCTTTTGAATCTTAAGTGTGTCTGAGATTTTAAATAGATAAAGTTCATAAATGTAAACTAGAGTCCTACTCAAGTGTATAAGAGAAAAATTTAAAATGATATGAATAAAACTAACTCAACAATGAATGAATTGCATAACTTGAAATGATAAAATGGTAAGTGCATCAAGATGGTGTGCACAAGAGTGGCCACCCACACAAAATAATAGCAAAACATCCCCAACAAAATTGTGTTACTTTAAATTCAAATAAATTAATAGGGCTTATGTTTGGTAAATTTAAAAGTTAAGAATGAGGTTATTTAATAGGCCTACAGAAAAAGGTTGGGTCTTGGGAGCCTAATTTTCCTCCATTTACCTCCATTTTCACATGTTTTGTTCTTCAGAGTATGTTTCTCAAATTCCTCATCATCAGGTTTACACATCATCAAGTGGGTATTTATAATATTACCACCACTATTTCACACGTCATCTGAGATTTCTAACCATATAGAGCTCAAATTCCTCATCATCAGGTTTACACATCATCAAGTGGGTATTTATAAAAATACTACCATAATTTCACACATCATCTGAGCTTTCTAACCATATAAATTTTTTCAATTTTTGGAGAACATTAGCATACTAAAGTTTAATTTTCTTTTACTAGTGTCTTGAGAGTCCTCATAGACATATGGCTACCATATTTTTAATAAATTTTGATCTACTTGAGAAAATTCAAAAAAAATTACATATTATTGTTCTACACTAGATTATATACAAATTTAAAAAAAAAAATTCATTTTTTATTTTATTTTGATGCAATTCATGCCCAATGCACAAACAGGTACTAGATTTTCATGATGCGGTCACTTCAAAAAATCATAAATAAAAAATACTCAACAAAAAAATATAAAAGAAATATAAATTCTAGATCTCACTGTTACCTATCATCCTACCAAAGGGTTTTTTAAAAATACTAAATCTAACTATATATTTTGTGAAGCGCACGAAAACGACCACTTTATATTTTTCTAAAAAAATCAGGAACAAATTTTTTGTGCATGAGAGGTTTGACCCTCTTAATCTTATCCATAAAAAAAAGGTATTTTAGAAACTAGATTCAGAGCACTGAAATTATTGTTATTTTCACATCTTCTAATTTGTTAGAGTAATATATATTTAACTTATTAATTAAATCATTTTGATTTAATTATTAAAGTAACTTATTATCTCTAGTTAACTTAAGCTAAACTTTAGGCATCTAATAATTAATTCTTTGATTAATTATTATCATTCAACATAGGTTTCTCCCCTTTCAGAGTTTTGATCATATTTATAAGGTATGATTCTCATATTTTGTCATTTCATTGGATTTTTTGCCAGTCAAAGTGAGGGTTTCATTTCTACACTCCCAGGCCTCCAGAATGTGCATACAGACTCCATTTTTTTTCTCAGGAATAGGCATTGGAAAGCTCTGGATGAGCCCTTTTCAGATTTGATGTTTATCTTCTGAGAAAGTTGATAAGGTATTTTCCCATTCATTATGAAGCATTTATTTTTCTGTCTCTCCTTCTAACTTTTTAGTTTGTATTGGGGTTCGGTACTTCTCTTTATGGGGGGTGTTTTTTTTTCTTATTTTCTGTCATTTATCTCAAAAAAAACTAGAACACTCAATAACACAAAACACAATCCCTTCCGCATTTTCTCTCTAGTTCTTGAAGATAACTAATAATAAAAAATCAAGGTAGTGCAACAATGAAAGATTCAACATTAGTTGAGCTTATCACTCCACATAATCTCCATTTGTGGAAATATTGTATGACTTGGATTCTCAGGTCACGTAGGTTATGGTCTTGTTTGGATACCATTCAACTGGTATTGACTCATCCTTACGAGATCATGCAACAAAGGAACAAGATGGACGAGGCCATGGGTGTGATTTCTCTGTATGTTTCAAAAAGTTTACTCTTTCATCTTGATAGTTGTGATATTGCTCTTAATACGTGGGAGAAGCTTTAGACTCTCTTTGACAAAGTCAATTAGTTTAGGGAACTTCAGATTGAGGTAGAAATGATATCTTTGGGACTGAGTCATTTCCTTATATTCAAGATTTCTTGATGAAATTTAAATCTATTAGGTCTATCTTACAGGGTTGTGGAAAGAATAAGATAGATACAAAGTGCATTTACCTGATTCTTTCTAAGATTCGTGGTCCCTTTAATATATTTTCTTCTACCTTTAATTCTACCATGGATTCTTTGGGTCAACGATTTAACATGCCTACATTCGATGTGTTCTGTGATCATTTGACTCGTGAGCAGGAAAAGCTATCTCATCTTGATTCTCTCATAGGATTAAATAACCAAGAATTAGCTTCCCAAACATCTAAGTAGAAGAAGTAGAACCAGAAGTCACAGACCATAGAGTCTAGGAAGGACTATATTTCTAAGAACTCCCTTGGCCCACGTTCTCCTAAGGGGGAAAAATTGAAGACAGAAAGATCTATGTGTTACTATTGTAAAAATCCCAATCATGATGAGTCTCATTGCTATGAGAAGAAGATAGATGGACATAGAAAACAAATTTCTAATTTGACATCTCCTCTTAGGAAGAGAAACATTGATTCTTCTTCTTCTTCATCATCATTCTAGACACATGGCCATGAAAAAGGAAAGGGTCATGCATTATGTGCAACCGTTGGTCCACACTCTTGTAGATGGCTACTGGATTCAGGTGCTTTAGACCATATGGCATCTTCTTAGGATTTTTTGTTTTCTTTTGAGGCTTCTCCCACCCCACATATTTTGATGGTAAATAACACTGTTATGAGTGTATGTGGGAAAGGCTCTATTGACATTGATGATGGTGCATTCGATGATGTACTATGTGTTCCATCTTTATGGACTCTAACCTTCTCTCTATTTATTAGATTACGCACAATAGGATAGGGAAGACAATTGAGTTCACAAGATATTCAGTGCATATTAGAGATAGTGAGAGGCAATATTTTTTAAACAAGGATAGTTGATCATTCTTCCTTCTTGTACTCTTTCTCTTATTTTGGTCCACCATCTCCACTATCAGAGACTAGCTCTCTTTATTCATGAGAGCCTATTGAGGTGAAGTTAGATCACTTGAACTTATGTGTTGTTCCTAAAACTAGTGTTGTAACTTATAAAGCTCCACCTCCTATTGAGTTTACATTTGTTCAACATTATTTCTCTTCAAAATTGTTTGACATTATTGGTCCATGCATCCAGCCACCTAGTTCAGTTGTTGAGGACATAGTAGAGTGTATTCATATCCTCTTAGGTGATAGATTCAACAAATCTGGTATCCCACCTTCATTGGAGATTCCATTATATTATTCCCATGCGTTCTCTTTTGAGCATCAACTAGGCCTTCAAGTTTTATCCCACATTCATTCTTTGTCTATTGCATTTATTTCTTCTACATTGGAGCCACATTGGTATGATCATTGACACATGGGTTATATCATTTGGGGGGGCGAGGGGGGGGCACTTTGGAGTCTCGATCCTCTTTCATGGGGGGTTGGTTGTACCTATAGTTTTGAGAGAGTCTCTCGAGCCATTTCATTTGAACATGCTTTTTCCATCTCTTTTTGGAGTATATTTTTTCCCATGTGGTTTTCTCTATTTCTCCTCTTTATAGAGTTTTGGTTGTGATTGGGTACCTAATGAGGCCTTGTTGCCAGGATCCAAATTTCCTGCTTTTAGTAGTTTTTTCTAGGTTTTATCTACTCCCTATGTTTATCATAAGGGTGGGGGTGTTAGATTAATAAAATATTTCACTTATTAATTAAATAATTTTTATTTAATCATTAAAGTCACTAATTGTCTCTAGTTTACTTAAGCTAAACTTTAGCCATGTAATAATTAATTATTTTATTTATTGTTATCATGAAACCTAGGTTTCTCCCCTTTCAGGGTTTTGATCTCATTATATTTTATTATTCCCTATCTACTTGAATATTTCATCTTTTAGATCATTCTGAGTTGTGTCTCCATTCTTTTCTTCTGTGACAATTTTTTTGCTGAAGTGGATCTTGGTGATAGAATTCTTTGAATTATAACCTAATTATGAGTGCATGACTCAAATTTCTCTTCAAAGTTCATGTTTACATAATTTTATCTTCCTAGAAAAAAGTGGCCAATTATACACCATCTTGGTGCACTTACCCAAAACTCAAATCTACATCTAATTGCAGAGTTATGAGAATAACATAAAATCATACCAAACCCTTACGCAATTCCCTATAATCCTCCTACATCTCTTGAAGCTTCTTTAGTTATGAATAAATGTTGATCAAACACTTGATGCTTGCAAATTTGTCTTTGAGTTTTTAGATCTTTATTTCATAAGGATATCTCCAATTTGTACTCATTGTTGTTAGAATTTTTGTATATCACAAATGAAGAAGGATAATTTTTAATATACGATATTAAAAATTTGAATTGACAAAATGCCAACTTAGAATTATTACATTTTTACAGTAGGGATGGTTTCTGAATGGGATAGAATGAAATAATATCCTCCCCTCTTTTTCAAAAAAATATTGATCAATGTCACTTGAGGTAATGTTGACCCTATTAGAATAACTAATGTAGTGATTCTCAGTGAAGAATTGATGAATATTAGTACAGATTTGATGACAGGAAAATTAGTTATTTGGTTGTCATTGATGTTAACTACTTGACTTATTATTTCTAGTATATTACTTGATATTGTGTAAGTGAATCCTGAGTTGAGGTATGTTTCTAATGTTTCTATCTTTTATGGAAGGTTATATCATATATTTTAATGATACATTTTCCATCGTGACATCTGCTACGGAGAATTAAGTTAGTTATGTTGGAATGGAATCAAATCGGGTAATTGCTAAAAATAGTCATGATAGACAGTAAATGATTTGATTATTTTTTCAGGTTTATGATGTATTTGATGGAGAGTTCATAGGATATAGTTGTATACAATGAAAAGATACTATATGTACGAGCGTGAATCATAATCTTAACCGGTACTACTAGTTTAATTTATTGTAAGTGATGCTAACAGAATGATCATGTAAAAAAGAATAATTTTTGAACATGCTATGAATATTTGTAGATCGATGATGGAATTCATTATAACAAAAGGATCGGAGATGATTTTAATAATATTTCAAGTTAGTTCCATGATTTGTGGACTTACTTGACACCACATTGATTGAGGTATACATTTGAGATAGCTTATTTAGGAATTTACATTTTTGGTCAAAAGAGATTTCTGAAATGGCTCAACTACTAAGGAAAAATCAAAGAGAAAACCGATGTGGTTAGAGGAAAATGTTTTATGAATGTCTATATACATTATATCTTACCAAGGATGATCTGAATTGTTCATATCTTAGATCTAGGGTTTTTTGTAAGTCGGTGGAAGAAATTCTATATAGTTGAATAGTTGAAGAAGAACATATAGTTTGGAAGAAAGCTGATTGCGAATTGTAGAAACATTTGAAGAAAAAGAAAGTAAAGGAATCAAGTGTGATATAGATGAGGAAGACTATACATTATGATTATGTATTTTAGAGCTTAAAATAATTAGATCATGTAGAGGTAGTGCAATTTTCATAGCTCATTTTATCTGTTGTTTTCTAATCATTGTAACAACAAAATCCCCTAACAGGTTAGATCCTATTAGATATTTAATGTAAATCCTCTAATAAGGTGGCACATTATCTTGTGTTTAAAGTCCTCTAACAAGGCTGATCCTAATACGGAAAAGATCCTAAAATTTCTTACACAAATCCCTTAACATGGTAACACCTAACAGTGTTTTATAAACCTTTAACAGGGTAAGGTCCTCATAGGGTGTCTTCCAGAAGAGTAAAAATTTTGTGGGTATCATCTCACACTGTGGTTTTTCCTAGTTGCATTTCCATCTGATAATTATGATGTTTACATTGTATGATTGATTACTTGTGAATGTATGCATTGAAAGTTTACTTATGTTAGTTGTTGCTATATGTTTTGGTGCATAAAGATTAAAGAAGTTGAATTGGTGAAATTGTGTGGATTACTTATTCACCCCTCCCCTCTCAGTAATCAGACCTGTATTAACAGACCCAACTAAATTGGCCCACATTTTATTAATATGAGATAATAGGGTCTAATATCCTAAATTCATTTCTATAAGAAGATATAATGTTTAGGTGCAAAAAAATTGTCCTGAGATTTAAAATAGGGGAGGGCTTATAATTAATTAAAATTATGAAAGATAAAAGGGAAAACCTAAGATTAAGGGCCCAAATAAGAGTGTAATGAGATTTACATTAAGAGAGGATTCATATTCTTGAATTGATTATAAATTCAATGCATAATGAGATCCTATAATGCATAATAGAACAAGACATACTAAAATGAGTGTTAGGAGAGTATGGAAGTGGACACCCTATTAAAGGTGTACAATTATGATTCAATATTTATCCCACACTTTAGTAGTCATATGTGTTGGAAGCTACAATTGAAACTATTATTATATTTCCATTGATGTCAAACTTTAATTGGTAAGACAGTTGCTATCTAGTAATGTGTCATATCAATTGATTGGTGAAGAAGACTTGAAAAGAGAAGATAACAAGAAGAAATAGTGAAATAGTTAACATATGTGAAAATATAATGGGTACTTGATTAGATTTCACATTGGAAAGGTAATGTGTTGTTTATATTTAACACCAACTGAAGATTGGAAGACTAAAAGATTAGTTTTGACCGAGCAACAGAGCAGAAGATTAAGGAACTTATATTTGTGTCATGTGATGTGAGTGTCGACCGAGCACCAGTAAATACTGAGAAAATATGGTGTCAACTAAGAATAAATATTTACTGAGTTATCTAGTGATTACTAAGTGAAAGAACACAGTGATGACCGAGTGTCATGTTGGTTGTATTCCTGGTCTTGTTGGTTTGCCCTAAATTTTATTACCTTCATGCCAATTTCTATAGAAAATTAGAAGGTATGTCTCTTTTTTGAAATGTCCCTATGAAAGTTCTGTGTTGTTAGGTCAAAATCCATTTGAGTAATGCAAAAACCCAAAACCCTAAGCCATCTTCTAAGTCAAAATGTCAAAAATCCCTAAAATGTCAATCGAGTTTCTAATTTTGCATTACCTTTTTGAGAAACATAAGTCATGTTCTTTTTCAATGGTCGCCTGGTCGCTTGATCCTAAAAGCATATTCCATTTTGTTATGAGACTTGGCAATTAAATATTGTTGGGATGTCTAAGAAAGAAACAAAATATTCCCTATTTTTTATGAGACTTGGCGAAACCCTTCAGTTGCGATGTCTCCCAATGCACAAACACATCATCAGACAACATCTGAGCAAGCAGTTAAGTCACAGTGTCGTGCAAAGAATCCATCAGTTAGTGATTTTTTATGAGACTTAGTGATTGCTTTAGTCATGGGGTCTCCAGATTGGAGCACAGTTAAGTGACATGTTAAAAGTTTATGTCGTGTATTCTCCAAGTAAAATGATAGTTAAGTGAAAGATGTCGAGACTTCGCGACAAATCGCAAGTTGTTTAGAGTGTATGGTGGTCGGGTAGTCGCTGGTTTAAAATGCTAAGTCAGTTTTTAATTAGCGATTCAATGAAAAATAGTTGAAAGAGACACGTGTCCACAATGAGCAGAATAAAGGATAGTTGCGTGGTCTCCCAAAATGAAAAATTCATTTGGTGATTAAGAGACCGAAAGGTATAAATTCATATATTATCGCCTAGTCTCCAAATGATTTAAGACTTTTAAAATACATTCAGCGACTTAGCAAAGCTGTCAGATGCAGAATGGAAAAGATCAACGGTAGTCACTAAGTCTCCATAAAATTTGCATGAGAGTAAGAAGTGCTCGCGACAATGAGATAACCTTTAGTCGCATAATCTTTGAATCTAAATTAAATGGTAAAGGTTAGTCGTGGGGTCTTTGAATAAACTATGGGTTAAGTATTTCATCTAGCGACTTTGATTCATTCAATCGTGTGATCACCAGAAGTCAACCATGGTTAGAAAAGTAAAGGAAATCACACAGTCGCTAGATCTCCAGAAGAATAGAGGGTTAAGAATTTTGATAAGCGACAAAGAGACACTACGTAGTCGCATGGTTGTTGAATATGAAAAATGACAAAAGGCGACAGTTGGTGACATGACAACATGGAGATTTAATGTCCAATGAGAATCCAGAAGAGTAATTTTTGTATAAAAAGGGTAGCTGAGATGTCCAACAAAGAACCAATCATATGAAGACATGTCATCCTCTTTGAATTTTATAAGGGTTTTTCTGAAGACACACTCATATGAATTTGATTTCCTGTCACACTCATGAACTACGGCTAGGATTTCACTCAATTCCACAGCATTTTAACTTGAAAGAAAAATTGATTGTCTTTTCAATGATGATCTATGTACTCGAAAGAGTTGCCATAAAGAGCTGTTCACAGGTTCATTTTCACTTATCATGCATCCAGAATTGTAGAGTCAAAAATTGCTAGGTCTTTGTGTTCAAGAGGCAGAAATTGGTCATTTGCAGGATAATTCTCTGATTGTCAAGCTTTTTGAATTGCTAGCAGTGCACTGAGAAGAGTAGTGAGTTCTGAGAGGAGATTTGTTTCAATATCGGTAAAAGAGTAGGAGAAAATAGAGCAAGATGAGTAAAGCAGTCAGTGTGGCTTCTACCAGAGAGAAAAGTGATGAAGTCGATGATGATGCTAAAGGGAAGAGGAATTTCTCTAATGAATTCTTGAAGCTATTGCCAGGGTCCACCCATAACAAGAGAGAAAATTCAAACTTGCTAGAAGATGACTACTGTGAAATAAGATATGCTCGCACTCCAGGATCCAAAGGTTTTTCTCTATACAATAATTTTTATAACAATTCTGATAAGGCCACCCAGTGTCAAACCCTTGGACTTGTGGTCTTGCTAGGTTAATTGTCTCTGATGTCTATATAGATGTAGACTTATTTATAGGTCTTGCCAGCCACTATGATGCTCTGTCTAGGACAATTAAGAAAAATGATGGTACTTCCCTATTGATGTTAAATAGGAATTCATTCATGAAGCCTTTGGCCTATACAGTACCATGTCTACGAAGATAAATATTACTAAGTAAGAGGAGAGGTATAGGTTAAAAATTGGCATTGCTAGGGGTCAATTACAGAAGCATATGCTTAAGGAGGTTAGGAATCATCTTACTCCTATACCTGGGACTGCACCCTACTACTTTAAGGAATTACATTTCTATATTAAGTATATTTCCTATGCTTTATGTAGAGTGTTAGGAATAGATGGAGGAGGAGAAAATAAATGCTGGAGTTTTGATGATGGTACTAGACTTGCAAGAGGTGCATTCTAGAACCAGTTATGACTACATATAGTAAATTATTGAAAAAATGCATGAAGGATTTTTAGTTGTGCAAAAGAAGATGAAAGATCCCAAGGAGAAGGAACCTAGGTTCCTCCATTATTCAATCCTAATGCATTCGTTGTTGCATTTTAACTATGGGATTATGAATGTGAACAACTCAAATCCTCAGAGAGTTCTCCAGGACCGCCCTAATCCTATTCAGTTTGTAGTTAGGATATGGAATTATACATCCAAGGACTGTGACTTTTGTGGATTTGAAAATTGGATTGTATATCCATTAATGCAGAGCATGGGTATCAGCAAAACTAGACTCCCAGTAAAGGTGTTGCAGTTGTCAAGACCTTGTGAGTATGTAGACAAATGGGAGGGTGATAAAAACTAGGGAGACTTCTTTTTAGAAGAAAATTTTACCATGATTAGGGTATATGGATGCACACATCCACCTCATGTCCTACCCTATCATGTGCCATCTAGAGTTGCTTCTATGGAGTTGATCTGGCAACTATTGTTGATAGATAATGAACATTTTGCACCACATAGGAAGGGGACCTTAACCCCTAGACAGTTTAAAATCTTTAACTTTACTATTGGTAAGTGTGCTATTGATTAGGTGATTACATGGCTAGAAAGATGCAAGATGAGGGCAGCATTATACAGGTATATTTACCCAGAGGGATTCATAGCAGGAGCTAGGAAAATCCTGACTCCTACCATCCCTAATATGAATGTTCATGGTTTTTGTGTGGAGGAGGATGCCACAAGAAATCTCCTTGATGAAGATGAGATAAGGACAAGAAGAGAAAGAATTCAGGAGTTAGTAAATTTAGAGAAACAAATAAGGAGAAATGGATTGTCATTTGGAGGGTTTTACCCTAACTTTCCTTATTTTGACAAGATCAAAGCCATGCTTGAAAATTTTTATGTACTCTATGAGAAAATGGATAATGTGCTAGATACAAAGAAAGGACAGAAAGAGCGAGAGTATTCAGAGTCTGAATATGAGAGTGATAGTGATGGGGAATGTGCCCGTCCACCTTAGTATGATCAGCCCCAACAGGATGTTGTAGAGGTAGCATAGGTACAGGAGGAACAAGGCCACATCATTGACCTAACTCAGGTGTCATAGCTAGATGATTTAGAAGAGGTTGAAATAAAAAGGCAAAAGGTTGATCCTGGTCAAACTTCCTCTGTTAGGAAAGAGAATAAAGGAGATAGAACAAGTGCCCTCATTCCTAGAAATAGATTGTATGACCATAATCTGAGGAAAATAATCAGATAGGGGAAGAAAAAATAGTAGGATGAGGAAGAAAATATTGAATTGCCTCTTAAGGCATGCATTGATGAAAGGTTATTGCATCAGAAGTAGTTTTTAAGTGATGACAACTTTGTCAAGACTGATGAGTTCAAAGACTTTTTGAGGTGGCATAATAAAGAACAAATAAGGGCACAATTGAAGTCTGATGGAGAGGAAATAGTTACAAATGAGGCTTTGCTAGATTTTCAAGCCTATGACCCTTATAGTGAGGATGTCTCTCTAGATGAGGCAAGGAAAATAGTTTTGAACAGTGGAATTTTGCTTACTGAGGGCAAGGACTTAGCCTCAGCCTTCATTATTCATTAGATTAGGAAGCAGCCAGACCTCAAATTGGCCAGTGAGAATCAGATGAGTGACATGATAAAGGGATTTGGATATAGTCCAAAGTCATAAGCCTTTTCCATGTGGAGCTTATGTCCCAAGGTCTAGAAGCCTCAACTAGTAAACATTTAAGAAAGCATGGTGGGGAACCAAATGGTCTGGACTATACAGAACACTGGAGATCTTGAAATTTCTCAGATCATGACTCATTGGGCACACTTGAATGAAGACAAGAAAAAACAATTGTCTGAGAAGTGTAGCATTTTGATTGAGGAAACCAGTGCCCTAGCAAAGGATAGGGAATTGTGCCACATAAAGATACATCAACAAGATAAGGTAATTGCTAAGTTGTTGAAACAACTATAAGAGAAACCTGAAGTGGTTTATGTGCCTTCAGAACAACCTTTACAGATAAAGGAGAAAGCAAAATCAGAGGAAGTGGTTGAGATAGAAGATATAAGAAAAAAGAATAATGAGGTAGCCCTAAATGCATTAATATGCATTCTTTAGCATAGGATTGATATAATCAAGGAAAAAATAGATGTCATCCTAAATGCTTATAATAAATTGCCTACCTTGCATACATAAGTGACAGGGTACATTGCTATTTTAAACCCTTATTTTTTTACTTGGTCTCCTAGGGTCCAAACATTTGAAAAGCTTGCTTCTTTGCAACCACATAGATCAGATTTACTTGAGATTGTAACAGAGGTGGAGGATGAGATCAAAAAGGTTAATATAGCCTTTTCTTTCTTTAAAGGTAAGCTAAAATAGATTGAGGCTAAATTAAGCATGTTTTCTCTGGAGTTTAATAGATTTTTTCCTCCATTGAAAGGAGAAGATGATCAAGTTAAAGCCTTGCAGACTTGGTGGAATGAATTTGATAGCAGAATGCCAAGAAAAGAGGCATTTATTTCAGGATCCAATTTAGATTTGGAAGGATTCAATAAGATTTTGGGTGAAGCCTTCAAACCAGAAACTGACATCAACAAGTTCTTAATGGATGTTAAATGCATCATAGATGTCAGATGGGAAAGATAGAAGGTATAACTATAGAGTACATAGAGCTTTAAATAGCCTACAAAAGATGAGGTGACAGCATGAGACCTATTGACCAAACCTAAGAAGAAGAAGTCTTTGGTAGTAGGGGAGGAAATCCTAGATGAAGAATAAAGGGGAACACTTGGTGCCTGATCATTGAGCACAGGAAGGTTTGTTTCTACTAAAGATAAGTGTAAGTTATCCTGTAATGGCGGTCACTTAGTCTCATAATGAATATCAGATGCTATCCTTAATACTGTCAGACAAAGGCGCCAGATTCTAGAAGAAGACAAAGAATATCATATTCTATCCCCTATTTTTGTCTCTCCACCGCTTCTACATTCTTTTTCTTTGTCTTTTATGTGCTTTTAGGGTTAGGTTTCGTAAACCATGTGAAGCTTGTTGCATCCTAATGTTAAGGATTCCAAGATGGTTAAGGACCTATAAAATAGATAAATTTTTGTAATTGTAAAGAGGATGAAATATATTGAAAATCAGACTTTCTTGATTTGTGTCTGTGTCTTCAAGCTTTTTAAAATTTTCATGTATTGAAGCAGAAACATATGAATAAAATACTGTGCAACTTTACTCTATCTTATTGTTGTCTCTTTACTTGTTGTGTATGCTCTTTTATGCTTAAATCTGTAAGGCATTTTTAAGCATATTGGTTACAAGGTAGCTATCTAATTGCTTGCAAGTTTCTTTCAAGGAAAGAACTAAGTTTTGTGAGTAGTTTTAGGGAGCATAACAGTATTTGAGGATTTGATACAATATTTTAGAGGTGACAGGATAGTTTGTAAGGCATTTTATCCAAGTTGCATGTAGGTTGTAAGGCAGCTTACATTATTTTGTTTTGTTTCTGTGGATCTTTATTTATTAACTCTATAAGCCCAAGGATAGGCACTGGTCTAGGAAGTGGTTTGGTAATCTATCATCATCCAAATATTCAATATCATTTAAACAAATTACTTTCAAAATATTTGTGTAGAATCAATTGTGCTCATATGTGATTATAGGTGAAGTTTTTTTATTTCTTAAAGAGTAAATCAATAGGTTATTCCTCCTAGATTCACAAGAATTGCAAAAGGAAAGAGAGATGAAATTCCCTATTATGCTGATGTCTGCTATCACTAAGATATTGATTTGGATTGTCAAGCTTTTGCTCATAATAGTCATAGTTATCTGCATTGTTATATACATGTCCATATAAAAATAGAGCATTCAACACATAATTAAAATCCACTCTAAAGATATTGTTAAGTCAGTAATCAGTCATAGGTAAGACCTGCCTAAGTCAGTGGCTCTCAAAAAAGAAGGAGGTGATAATAGGTATCCCTAGTGTTATCAAAATACCTCATCAATTAGTGTTTTTCTCTTGCTTGAGTGAGAGTACCAAAGGCATTGGGAGACATAGAGTTATCTAAGTATTTAAGCATCTTTAAAGGCCCTGCAAGAAAAAACCCTAACAAATTGGCGACTCTGCTGGGGAATTAGAGATTATAAAGTCTGGTTAAAGAAATTTCAGAATATCTCTAGTCCAAGTAGTCAGAAATCTCTAGTGTTTTGAAGTTTTAAGATTTTTAGAAATCATACCAGCTGTAGTTATCAAAATTGTTCTTTGATAAGTATTCATTCATCCCAAATCATTGGGTGGTGACTCTAAAAGGAAATCTATGAGATTAGTGCAAATTTAGTAAATATCTCTCAGAATGAATACTAGGTCAAGGATGAGAAGTGATCCTGAGAAGGTTCTATATGGTGGAATCCCACCATCCTCAAGGATGGAAATGTCTTGGAGAAAAAAGAGAAACCAAGTTAGTATGGATGAAACCCCTCCAAGAGGTAAAGAGGGTACTATTAGGAGAACCATGAACAACAATCAACATTCTCATGATGGAAATACTTCAGAGTATGAAGAAGCTGCTGAAAGAGTTTTAGAAACACCTATAGTCACATCAACTTAAAATGAGAGAGAAGAGACAAGTACATCTAGTTCAGATTCTAAAGATGCTCCCTCTAATGTGCTAGAAAATGAGTAGAAGTTCATCATGAAACAACTTGCCCTTGTTCAACAAATGAAAAGGGAGAGAGAAATGAGAAAGAAAAAACTTGAGCATAAGGACGTTGATAAGAGAAAAAGAAGATCTTCAAGACATCAAAATATGAAATATACAGAGAGTTCTCAAAAGGACCAATAAATACTACTCACTCATAAGGCTTCTACTTCACAAAAGGACAAAGGTAAACAAAAGATGAGTGAACACAGAGATCAAGAACCTAAGTTTTAGAAGCCTTTGATAGAGGAAATGTCCAAGTTAGATATTGACTTGGAAAAGTTGAGAATTTAAAAAGAAACCATGGAGAAAATGTTGGAAAAAGCACAAATGGAAGCTGCAACAGTTGAAATGAAGAAAAAGATAGATTTCTTGGAGTCTCTAAAGCATTCTCATACTGGACTAGAGAATATTGCTACTTCTAAAGAAAAAACCACCACTTTCAAGGAAGATGATAGTTTTCAAAGAAAACCATTGCATACTGAAAGGTACAAAAAATTTAATTTTGTTGGTATCACTGGATATCCTAATGCTTTCCCTAAAGATGTGGGTGATATAGGAGAAAATCTCCCAAACTTTGCAGGTAACAATGTTATTTCCTGTGAAGCACATTTAAGAAAGTTCATTGATTTTGTTGATGATTTAAATATCACCCATGAAGATGTGTTAATGAAATTATTTGTTCAGTCTTTAGTAGAAGATGCAAGAGAATGGTTTAGGAGCCTGTCTAATGG
>MU228488.1:1131397-1204398 GCA_018584345.1 Thuja plicata
TTGAATGAGTTCAATAATATCAAGAAGAATTACAATGAAGAGGTTACTGAGTTTAATACAAGGTTTCAAAGAGCTATGCACAAGCTATTTCAAAAGATAAGGCTGGATGAAGAGGTATGTCTAGAAAATTATTTGAATGCCTTTCATTCTAAAATGGGATATGCTCTTATAGATAAAAACCCTAGAACTCTTACTAATGCTTATAAAATAGCAGTCAATATTGAAATGAACAGAAGAGTATCTGGTAAGTTGAATAGGAGGGATGACTTAAGGTTTAGTAGGAACAATTTAAAAGAACCTGAGTATAAGGAATATAGGGCTCCTCAGAACAATAGGCCTTCTTATAATCCTACATACAATCCTCAAAATAGAATGCAAAACCATCCTTATTGGACTCAATTCAAAGATGGGAAGCCTGTTATTTTACATAGAAAAGAAAAGACAGATAACAAAACTGCAGACCCTCTACATAAAAATGTTGTCCATTTTTGCAATGATGATCCTTGTTGTGAAGCTTGTTAAGCCCCTCATAACCCTAATTTTTGTATCATTTCCTTAGATTTGAGAGTAAGTGAAGAACAGGGAAATGATGAGGGTGAACAGTGTGATCATAGTATAACAAATACTTACTCATGCCATGATATAGATTCAGACAGTGAAAATGAAAATCATGACTCTTGTATTTCACAAAGGAGGGTAGAAAATCATCATCAACAGATCTTATCTGATAGTGAAACTAAGGGAACTAATGATCATATAAGATATTATGCTCAAGACAATCAGGATGGTCCATTTATTAGAAAAGCTTCAGATAAAGAGAAAGTTAGGATAACTGCAGATTTAGTGAACAAAGCTAGAAACAACTACCATCTGAGAAACAGAGTAGTGGGTGGTACTGGTAGCCAACCATCAGGTGTCTTTATAAAAGAAAATAAGACATAAACTAAGTATGTACAAAAAATGGAAGGACCTGGTGAAAATGTACATAAAAATAAGGTCAAAATCATTACAAAATCCCTAGAACCAAATGTTGTACAAGAGGGAGAACTAAAAAAGAAAGAAAAAAGTACTCTTGTTCAAAAGATTGAGAATAAAAAATTAAAAGAACAAGCTCTAAATTAACATACAGAGGAAAATGATATCACTATTGATAAAACAAAATCTTCAGATGTAAAATATACTCCAGTAGATATGGGTCAATGTTTGTCCCAAATGACAGTTAAAGTACCATTTCTAGAGATGATGAGAACTAAAGAACACAAGGAAAAGGTAATGTCATTGTTAAATAGTGTGCCTATAATAAAGGTCCAAACTCTAGAAAATGTTGGCAAGAAACCAATTAACAAAGGGAAGGAAGTTGAGATGTTAACATCTAAGATTCCTCAAATTTTCTTGAGTACAACTTCTTCCCCAAAAATTGTTGACCCATTTTTTCTCTCATTGATAATTAATGGAAAGATGCTAAAAAGTTGTATGATTGATTCAGGAGCATCTAATACTGTTATGCCAATAGAAATCATGAGGGAAATGGTATTATAGGTTGATACTCCTCATGGGAGGTGTCGAGCCATGGACTCTAGAGAGGTACTTGTGATTGGTACCATTGAGGCTATGCGTTACAAATTAGCAGCTAGCCCTGATGTAATAATGACTATGAATGTTCTTGTGGTTGACATACCACCACATTATGGCATGTTGCTATCAAGAAAGTGGAGTGCTTCGATGGGAGGTAGTATACAAAGTGATTTATCATATGCTACTTTTAACATTGCTGGAGAAAATGTTAAGGTCTTAAGAGAGAGTAGAACTCCTCACATGATAGAAAGATTTGAAGATACTGACATTAATTGTTGCATTGACATGGACATGGAAAATTTTAGAGTACAGAAAAATGAACTTTATGAAGAGGTTGACCCTTTGAACAAATAGTTAATTATGTAGGGAGATGGATTGTGGAAAATGTACTTTGATGGGGCTTGCTCAAAAGAAGGATCAGGGGCAAGTGTATTGTTAATATCTCCATCAGGTACAAATTTTAAGTATTCATTTCTATTAGCCTTCCAATGTACAAACAATACTGTAGAATACGAGGCTTTGTTTTTAGGACTTCAAATGGCTATCAAACATGGTATAAAGTGTTTAAAGGTTTATGGTGATTCTGAGTTGGTAGTAGCTCAAGTCAAATCCAAGTATGCTATAAAGAATGACAGATTGAAAATGTACAAGTATGCTATTTGGTATCAAATTGAAATGTTTGATGCCTTTGACATAAGTTGGTTATAAAGGTCAAAAAATATAATGGTTAATTTGTTAGCAAATGTTTCTTTAAAAAATGATGATTTTACCTTACATGGGGTGTCAATACTAGAAGTCAAAACAAGACCAGTTGTTCCGGACAACATATACAAATGGCAGGTTTTCTAGGATGATCAAGATATTCTGAGGTTCATACAATGTTTAGACCATTATGAAAATCAAAGTATAGATTGTAGTACTTTACTAGAAAATAATGATGGAAAAGAATACATTTTGGGAAATGAGGTTGTCCAATTAAGTTCAAATCAGATTCCTAGGAGTTTGGTTGAGCTTGAAGCATTGTTTAGTAGCCTACAAAATGATTCATCAAAGTTAAGCAATTCTAAAGTTGAGAATTTAGAAGAAATAAAATTAGGATCTGAAAGTAGTCCTTAGGTAGTCTATATTGGAAAGGGTTTGGACTCTCATATAAGAATAAATTTGATCAAATTGTTGAGAAAATATAAAAATGTCTTTTCTTGGTCATATCAGGACTTGAAAGCATATAGAGAGGACCTTTTTCAACATGAAATCCCATTGAAATCAGATGTGAAACCATTTAGGCAAAAACAAAGGCCTATTAACCCCTTGTTGGCTCCTAAAATGCAACAAGAATTTATGAAACTAAAGGATCCTGGGATAATCTAGCCAATCAGACATTCAACTTGGGTATCAAATTTAGTGCCAGTCAGAAAGAAAAATGGCGATATCAGACTCTGTATGGATTTCAGAAATCTAAATATTTCTTCATTGAAAGATAATTATTCTTTACCTAATATGGAAGAAATGTTGCATAAGGTGATTGGTTGTGAGTTATTGTCTATGATGGATGGTTTCTCAGGTTATAACCAGGTCTTAGTTAAAGAGTCAGAGAAGTACAAAATTGCATTTACCACTCCATGGTGGACTTATGTGTATATCATAATGCCATTTGGATTAATAAATGCAGGGGAAACTTTTCAAAGGGCCATGGATGTTTCTTTCAAATAATTCATTGATTTATTCATGGTTATTTATCAGGATGATTTGACTGCATATTCTAAAAAAGAAGTGGACCACTCTGATCACTTGGGAAAGATTTTCAATAAGGCATTGGAATATGGTGTCTCACTAAATCCCAAGAAATGTCATTTTGCAGTAAAAGAGGGAAAGTTACTTGGACATATAGTGTCTAGGGAAGGGGTAAGAATAGACCCTGAGAGAGTGGAAGCTATTCAAAGAGTGACTACTCCAAAGAACTTAAAAGGTGTGCAATCTTTCTTAGGAAAGATCAACTTTGTCAGAAGGTTCATGGAAAATTTTGCAGAGATTGTTAAACCCATTGTAAAATTGTTAAAGAAAGATGCTAAATTTGTTTGGAATGGAGAAGCCCAACAGGCATTTGAAAAAATAAAAAAGGTAGTACAAGAGGCTCTAGTTTTGAAATCTCCAGACTATACTAAGCCTTTCTCTTTATTTTCATTTGCATCTTTTCATACAATTTCTGCTATTTTGCTTCAAAAGGATGAACAAGGATTTGAACATCCAATTGCTTTCTACAGTAAATCCTTGCAAGCTGCAGAGATTAATTATGAAATAATGGAAAAGCAGGCTTATGCCTTGGTAAAAGCTGTGAAATCTTTCAGGCCATACTTGGTTTGTGCTAAGATGCAAGCTTATGTTCCTCATTCAGCAGTGAAAGATATCCTTACACAATCAGAGGTGACTGGTAAGAGGTGTAAATGGATCACCAGAATCTAAGAATTTAACCTTGAGAGCCATATTACAAAATTGATAAGAGGACAAGGTCTGGAAAAGCTTATGACAGAAGAAAACTTGGATCTAGTACAGATAAATCAGATAGAAGTGCATGATCAAACTATCACAAGCATAGAAAGGAAACCATTCTATACTGATATTGTATTCTTTCTCAAAAATGCTAAATGTCCTAATCATTTGTTAGAGAATTAGAAAAGAAGTCTGAAATTGCAAACTCAAAGATACACTTTAATCCAAGGTGACTTGTTTTGGAAAGATAAGAATGGTGTACTATTGTTATGCCTTGACAAATACCAAGCTGAGAAAGTTTTGAGTGAAATGCACGAAGGAGAATGTGGGGGTCATTTTTCTGCTAAGACTATTGCCCACAAGATTTTAAGGGCTAGGTATTATTGGCCTACTCTATTCAAGTTATGAACATGTCAGGAAATGTGAACCTTGTCAAAGTTTCTCCAATAAACTAAAATTTTTAGGTGCTCTGTTGCTAAATCCAGTAAGTATTGAAGCTCCTTTTACTATGTGGGGAATTGATTTTATTGGTGAATTTCAAGAGAAATCTAGTGGAGGACACAGCTTGATATTAGTTGCCACGGATTATTTTACTAAGTGGATTGAATCCATCTCTACAAAGAAAGAAACAAGCAGGGTAGTTACTGAATTTCTCATGGAGAATATTATAACCAGATTTGGTGTACCTGCTAAGTTGGTAATGGATAATGCTATGAGTTTTAGATCAGAAGAAATGACAAGTTTCTGTGAAAAATATGGGATTACAATATCATATTCATCTCCATATCATCCACAGGCTAATAGACAAGCTGAGTCCAGTAACAAGAGTATTTTGAAAATACTAAAAAGGACTCTGGAAAAGAATAAAAGAACATGACATATTAAGTTGAAGCTAGCACTTTGGGCTGATAGAATAACAGTGAAAAAGGAACCTGAATAGAATGATTCAGTTGATAGAATTGGATGAAGCAAGGAGAAATAGTCAAAAGGAAAACATAAATTTGCAGCAGAGGATGAAGTACCTTTTTGATAAAAGGGCTACTGAGAGAAAATTCCAATCTTGTGACCTAGTTCTCCAATGGAATGCAAGAGCAGAAGATAAAGTCAAACATAAGAAGTTTGATTCTTTGTGGCTAGGGCCATTTATTGTCTCAATTTTTTTTGGAAAAGACTCTTACTTATTAAAGAACATGGATGGAGAAGATTTTGAGTTTCTTGTGCATGGGCAATTCTTGAAGCCCTTTTTCAATTGAGAATCAAAAGTTTATGCACAAGTAAGTATGTATCATATTGTGAATACTTTCATGTAAATGATGTAAATAGTTTCCCTTCTATTTTAGGTTAGTTGGTGTCCTCGTCATTTTTTGAAAGGTGTGCAACCAGAGATTCTATGGTTCTTTGCCATAAACTATGTTTAGTCAATCCTCAGGTAGAGCCACTGTTGGTTGTATTCCTGGTCTTGTTGGTTTGCCCTAACTTTTATTACCTTCATGCCAATTTCTATAGAAAATCAAAAGGTATGTCTCTTTTTTGAAATTTCCCTATGAAAGTTCTATGTTGTTATGTCAAAATCCATTTGAGTAGTGCAAAAACCCAAAACCCTAAGTCATCTTCTAAGTCAAAATGCAAAAAATCCCTAAAATGTCAATCGAGTTTCTAATTTTGCATTACCTTTTTGAGAAACTTAAGTCATGTTCTTTTTCAATGGTCGCTTGGTCGCTTGATCCTAGAAGCATATTCCATTTTGTTATGAGACTTGGCGATTAACTATTGTTGGGATGTCTCAGAAAGAAATAGAATATTCCCTATTGTTTATGAGACTTGGCGAAACCCTTCAGTCGTGATGTCTCCCAATGTAGAAACATGTCATCAGACAACATCTAAGAAATCACTTAAGTCGTGGTGTCATGCAAAGAATCCAGTAGTTACTGATTTTTTGTGAGACTTAGCGATTGCTTCAGTCGTGGGGTCTCCAGATTGGAGCATAGTTAAGTGACATGTTAAAAGTTTATGTCACGTAGTCTCAAAGTAAAATGATAGTTAAGTGAAAGATGTCGAGACATCATGACAAACCGCAAGCCATTTAGAGTGTATGGCAGTTGGGTAGTCGCTAGTTTAAAATGCTAAGTGAGTTTTAATTAGCGATTCAATGACAAACAGTTAAAAGAGACACGTGTCCACAATGAGTAGAATAAAGGCTAGTCGCGTGGTCTCCCAAAAGGGAAATGTCATTTGGCGATTAAGAGACTGAAAGGTATAAAGTCATATATTGTCGCGTAGTCTCCAAATGATTTAAGGATTTTAAAATACATTCAACAACTTAGCGGAGCCGTCAGATGTAGAATGGAAAAGATCAACAGTAGTCGCTAAGTCTCCATAAAATTTTCATGAGAGTAAGAAGTGCTCGTGACAATGAGATAACCTTTATTTTCATAGTCTTTGAATCTAAATTAAAGGGTAAAGGTTATTCACGGGGTCTCTGAATAAACTATGGGTTAAGAATTTCATCTAGTGACTTTGATTCATTCAGTCGCGTGATCGCCAGAAGTCAATGATGGTTAGCCAAGTAAAGGAAATCACACCGTCACTAGCTCTCCAGAAGAATTGAGGGTTAAGAAGTTTGATCAGTGACAAAGATACACTGTGCAGTCACGTGGTCACTGAATATGAAAAATGATAAAAGGCGGCAATTGCTGACATGACAATGTGGATATTTAATGTCCAATGAGAATCTAGAAGAGTAATTGTTGTATAAAAAGGGTAGCTGAGATGTCTAAGGAAGAACCAATCATATGAAGACATGTCATCCTCTTTGAATTTTATAAGGGTCTTTCAGAAGAAACACTCATATAAATTTGATTTCCTGTCACACTCATGAACTACGGCTAGGATTTCAATCAATTCCATAGCATGTCAACTTGAAAGAAAAATTGATTGTCTTTTCAATGATGAGCTATGTACTTGAAAGAGTTTCCATAAAGAGTTGTTCACAGGTTCATTTTCACTTATCATGCATCCAGAATTGCAGAGAAAAAAATTGCTAGGTCTTTGTGTTCAAGAGGCAGAAATTGGTCATTTGCAGGATAATTCTCTGATTGTCAAGCTTTTTGAATTGCTAGCAATGCACTGAGAAGAGTAGTGAGTTCTGAGAGGAGATTTGTTTCAATATCAGTAAAAGAGTAGGAGAAAACAAAGAAAGATGAGTAAAGAAGTCAGTGTGGCTTCTACCAGCAGAAAAAGTGATGAAGTCGATGATGATGCTAAAGGGAAGAGGAATTTCTCTGATGAATTCTTGAAGTTGTTGCCAGGGTCCACCCAGAACAAGAGAGCAAATGCAAACTTGCTAGTAGACGAATACTATGAAATCAGAGATGCTCATACTCCAGGTTCCACAATTTTTTCTCTATCCAATTATTTTTATAATAATTCTGATAAGGCCATCCCAGTGTCAAACCCTTGGAATTGTGGTCTTGCTAGGTTAATTGTCCCTGATGTCTATATAGATGTAGACTTGTTTCTAGGTCTTTCCAGCCACTATGATGCTCTATCTAGGACAATTAAGAAAAATGATGGTACTTCCCTATTGATGTTAAATAGGAATTCATTCATGCAAGCCTTTGGCCTATACAATACCATGTCTACTAAGATAAATATTACTAACCAAGAGGAGAGGTATTGGGATTGCACCCTCCTGCCTTAAGGACTTACATTTCTATATTAAGTATATTGCCTATGCTTTATGTAGAGTGTTAGGAATAGATGGAGAAGAGAAAATAAATGTTGGAGTTTTGATGATGGTACTAGACTTGCAAGAGGTGCATTCTAGCACCAGTTATGACTACATACAGTACATTATTGACAAAATGCATGAAGGATTTGTCGCTGTGCAGAAGAAGATGAAAGATCCCAAGGAGAAGGAACCTAGGTTCCTCCATTATTCAATCCTGATGCATTTTTTGTTGCATTTTAACTATGGGATTATGAATGTGAACAACTTGAATCCTCAGAGGGTTTTCTAGGACCAGCCTAATCCTATTCAGTTTTGGGTTAGGATATGGAATTATACATCCAAGGACTGTGACTTTTGTGGATTTGAAAATTGGATTGTATATCCATTAATGCAGAGCATGGGTATCAGCAAAACTAGACTCCCAGTAAAGGTGCTGCAGTTGTTAAGACCTTGTGAGTATGTAGACAAATGGGAGGGTGATCACAACTGGGGAGAATTCTTTTTAGAAGAAAATTTTACCATGATTAGGGTATATGGATGCACACATCCACCTCATTTCCTACCCTATCATGTGCCATCCAGAAATTCTGCTATGGAGTTCATCTAGAAACTATTGTTGACAGATAATGAACATTTTGCACCACATAGGAAGGGGAACTTAACCTCTAGACAGTTTAAAATATTTAACTTTACTATGTGTAAGGGTGTTATTGATTTGGTGAGTACACGGCTAGAAAGCTGCAAGATGAGGGCAACATTATATAGGAATATTGACCCAGAGGGATTCATAGCAGGAGCTAGGAAACTCCTGACTCCTACCATCCCTAATACAAATGTTCATGGTTTTGTGTGGAGGAGGATGCCACAAGAAACCTCCTTGATGAAGATGAGATAAGGACAAGAAGAGAAACAATTTAGGAGTTACTGAATTTAGAGAAACAAATAAGGAGGAATGGATTGTCATTTGGAGGGTTTTACCCTAACTTGCCTTATTTTGACAAGATCAAAGCCATGCTTGACAATTTTTAGGTACTCTGTGAGCAGTTCCATAATGTGCTAGATACAAAGAAAGGAGGGAAAGAGCCAGAGTATTCAAAGTCTGAATATGAGAGTGATAGTGATGGGGAATGTGCCCATCCACCTCAGTATGATTAGCCCCAATAGGATGTTGCAGAGGTAGCACAGGTATAGGAGGAACAAGGCCACATCATTGACCTAACTAAGGTGTCAGCCAAATGATGTAGAAGAGCCTACTAAAAAAAGGGAAAAGGTTGATCCTGGTCAGACTTCCTCTGTTAGGAAAGAGAAGAAAGGAGATAGAACAAGTGCCCTCATTCCTGGAAATCGATTATATGACCATAATCTGAGGAAAATAATCAGATAGTGAAAGAAACAACAACAGGATGAGGGAGAAAACATTGAATTGCCTCTTAAGGCATGCATTGATGAAAGGTTACTGCATCAGCAGAAGTTTTTAAGTGATGACAACTTTATCAAGACTGATGAGTTCAAAGACTTTTTGAGGTGGCATAATAAAGAAAAAATAAGGGCACAATTGAAGTCAGATGGAGAGGAGACAGTTACAAATGAGGCTTTGCTATCTTTTCAAGCCTATGACCCTAACAGTGAAGATGTCTCTCCAGATGAGGCAAGGAAAATGGTTTTGAACAATAACATTTTTCTTGCTGAGGGTTGGGACTTAGCCTCAGCCTTCATTATTGATCAGATTAGGAAGCAGCCAGACCTCAAATTGGCCAGTGAGATTCAGGTGGGTGACATGATAAAGGGATTTGGATATATTTCAAAGTTACAAGCCTTTTCCATGTGGAGCTTGTGGCCCAAGGACTAGAAGCCTCAACTAATAAACATTCAAGAAAGCATGGTGGGGAACCAAATGGTCTGGACTGTATAGAACACTAGAGATCTTGAAATTTCTTAGATCATGAATCATTGGGCACATTTGAATGAAGACAAAAAAAAACAATTGTCTGAGAATTGTAGCATTCTGATTGAGGAAACTAGTGCCCTAGCAAAGGATAGGGAATTGTGCCACATAAAGATACATCAGAAAGATAAGGTAATTGTTGAGTTATTGAAACAACTAGAAGAGAAACCTAAAGTGGTTTATGTGCCTTCAGAACAACCTTTACAGATAGAGGAGAAAGAAAAATCAGAGGAAGTGGTTGAGATAGAAGATATGGGAAAAAAGAATAATGAGGTAGCCCTAAATGCATTAAGATGCATTCTTTAGCATAGGATTGATATACTCAAGGAAAAAATAGATGTCATCCTAAATGCTTACAATAAATTTCCTACCTTGCATATAGAAGTGACAAGGTACATTGCTATTTTAAACCCTTATTTTGTTACTTGGTCTCCTAGGGTCCAAACATTTGAAAAGATTGATTCTTTGTAGCCACATGGATCAGATTTACCTAAGATTGTAATAGAGAATGAGGATGAGATAAAAAAATGTTAATATAGCCTTATCTTTCTTTAAAGGTAAGCTAAAACAGAATGAGGCTAAGTTAAGCCTGTTTTCTCTGGAGTTTAATAGATTTGTTCCTCCATTGAAAGGAGAAGATGATCAAGTTAAAGCCTTGGAGAGGTGGATGAATGAATTTGATACCAGAATTCCAAGCAATGAGGCATTTATTTCAGGATCCAATTTAGATTTGGAAGGATTCAAGAAGATTTTGGATGAAGCCTTCAAAGCAGAAACTGACATCAACAAGTTCTTAATGGATGTTAAAAGCATCACAGATGTCAAATGGGAAAGATAGAAGGTACAACTACAGAGTACACAGAGCTTTAAATAGCCTAAAAAAGATGAAGTGATAGCATGGGACATGTTGACCAAGCCTAAGAAGAAGAAGTCTTTGGTGGTAGAGGAGGAAATCCTGGATGAAGAATAAAGGGGAACACTTGGCACCTGATCATTGAGCACAGGAAGGTTAGTTATTACTGAAGATAAGTGTAAGTTATCCTAAAATGGTGGTCACATAGTCTCATAATGAATATCAGATGCTATCCTTAATACTGTCAGACAAAGGCGCCAGATTCTAGAAGAAGACAAAGAATATCAGATTTCATCCCTTGTTTTTGTCTCTCCACCGCTTCTACATTCTTTTTCTTTGTCTTTTATGTGCTTTTAGGGTTAGGTTCCTTAAACCATCTGAAGCTTATTGCATCCTAATGTTAAGGATTCCAAGATGGTTAAGGACCTATAAAATAGATAAAATTTTGTAATTGTAGAGAGGATTAAATATATTGAAAATCAGACTTTCTTGATTTGTGTTTGTGTCTTCAAGCTTTTTAAATTTTTCAAGTATTGAAGCAGAAACATATGAATAAAATACAATGCAACTTTACTGTATCTTATTGTTGTCTCCTTACTTGTTGTGTATGCTCTTTTATGTTTAAATCTATAAGGTATTTTTAAGCATATTGGTTACAAGGTAGCTATCTAATTGCTTGCAAGTTTGTTTCAAGGAAAGAACTAAGTTTTGTGAGTAGTTTTAGGGAGCATAACAGTATTTGAGGATTTGATACAATATTGTAGAGGTGACAGGATAGTTTGTAAAGAATTTTATCTGAGTTTCATGTAGGTTGTAAGGCAGCTTACAGTATTTTGTTTTGTTTCTGTGGATCTTTATTTATTAACTCTATAAGCTCAAGGATAGGCACTGGTCTAGGAATTGGTTTGGTAATCTATCATCATTCAAATATTCAATATTATTTTAAAAAATTACTTTCAAAATATTTGTGTAGAATCAATTGTACTCATATGTGATTATAGTTGAAGGTTGTTGATTTCTTAAAGAGTAAATCAATAGGTTATTCCTCCTAGATTCACAAGAATTGCAAAAGGAAAGAGAGATGAAATTCCCTATTATGCTACTGTCTGCTATCACTAAGATATTGATTTGGATTGTCAAGCTTTTTCTCAGAATAGTCATAGTTATCTGCATTTTTATATACATGTCCATATAAAAATAGAGCATTCACCACATAAGTAAAATCCACTATAAAGATACT
Organism: Thuja plicata; assembly: GCA_018584345.1. Lineage (NCBI taxonomy): Eukaryota > Viridiplantae > Streptophyta > Pinopsida > Cupressales > Cupressaceae > Thuja > Thuja plicata. The sequence continues at coordinate 1,143,228 of MU228488.1, forward strand.
GTCAAGTCAGTAATCATTCATAGGTAAGACCTGCCTGAGTCAGTGGATCTCAAAAAAGAAGGAGGTGATAATAGGTATCCCCAGTGTTATCAAAATAACTCATCAATTAGTGTTTTTCTCTTGCTTGAGTCAAAGTACCAAAGGCATTGGGAGTCATAGAGTTATCTAAGTATTCAAACATCTTTAGAAGCCCTGCAAGAAAAAACCCTAACATGTTGATATTTAACAATTTGAGAAAGATATGAGATCCCAGCTGACATAGTTGAATTCTTGGGATATTTAAAGTGTATTTAATATAAGGATGATCATTGTGGAGAATTTAATGAATATTTAATATATGTTTAATAATTTTTATGTATGGATCCAAGAAGGATTTTTAAGATGTATCTACAAGGTAGAAGGAAACAAAATTTTGGAAGGATTTGTTGGATCTGACCAAACCCTAAGATCTACGTTGATCATTAAGTGGAAAAAGATCTAGCTACCTAATCTGAGAGGTATAAGATTAACCTAATTGTAGGTTATGTGTGTACTGGTTGATTCAATTGATCAGAAAATCTAAGTAGAAGGTAGAGAAGGTTGAAAAGAGAATAATAGAACTGTTAAGTGGTGATTTCTTGATAGATTTCCAAGAAGATCAGAGAGATAGAAATGAAAACGGAGGCCAGTCAGTGAATTAGTATATGAGAGAAAGTGGATCTGTATTTTCCAAGTGAGTTGTATGTTTTAGATCAAATCTACTGTTACTTTCTAACCATTGTATAAGTCAAAATTCTTTTAACCAATGTTGAACTAACAATCATATTGGAAATCCTTTAATCAAGGTGACATTCTAATGGAATGATGTAAGTCCTCTAACAAGTCCCACTTTAATGGGGAGATTAAATCCATTAACCTGGTCACATTTAATAGTGTGTATTGAAACCTTTAACAGGGTTTTCTCCAAATAGAGATCACTTCAGAAGAGTGAAATATTGGTAGCATGTTACTTGTAGTTTTTCCCATATTGGGTTTCCATGTTAAATCCTGCTATCATACTTGTGTGAATGTTATTTGATTTGTTTACTGTTAAGAGTTTTATTGTACAAGTTGATTACTTTAGGATAGTAGATTGCAATTTTATGTTACTAATCATATGTTGTAGAGACAAAGTGGATTGTTGAGTAGATCTAAGTTAGTTAAAGTGTTTAAAATCTCAATTGGTACATATAGACCCGAGGATAACTAATTCACCTCCCTCATTGTTATTTTAAATCATTCTAACAATTGATATTAGAGCTTTGTGGTGCTTGTAAGGAAAAGTTTCAAGGTACTTGAAGATAAAGATAAAGATCTATAAAAGGAGGTACCAAGGCTAAACAGGGAGAACTTCCCTACATGGTAAATTTTGATGAAGCTATACCTGGCTGGAATTGGAGAAGCAAAAAAATTCTATATAGAAAATGATTACATAAATGTGTCAACAGTGTTGACAAATTATCAGATGAAGGAAAAACAAGAACACAATCAAGAAATGTTGGAGATTGCATCAGCCCTTCGTTATCCTGAATTTGAAGACATAAAAGACTCTACTACTACAAATGAAATGTGGGATACATTGGAAACTATCTATGGAGGTGATACAAATTTACTAAGAGCCAAATCTGAAAGCTTAAGAGGTAAGTTTGATGAAATGATAATGTTAGATGGTGAGACTATTGTTCAATATTGTAGCCAAGCTAAGGAGGTTTTGAATGCTATTAGAGGAGCTAATGGAGCTATTGATGATGATATTGTTATTAGAAAGGTATTGATAACTCTACTTCCTATTTATTCTATTAGAGTTTCTGCTATACAAGAACTGAGATGTACTCCTTGTAACAACTTAACTTTTGAAGGTCTAGTTGGTAGACTTACTACTTTTATGTTATCAAATTTTGATAATTTCACTCCTCACAATGTTGATTCTTCATTCAAATCAAAATTGACTCTTCATAAGTCAAAGAAAGGAAAATAAAGACATGTGAACAGTGACAGTAACACTTCTGATGATGATCTTGATGATCTTGAGGCACTTATGGCTAGAAGACTACCAAGAGGAAAAGGAAAATTAACAAAGTTGGCCATATTGGAGAAAGATGCCCTGACTGGAATGACAAGGATGAAAGAAGGGAAATAAAATACAAAGACAAAAGGGATGAAATATATTTTAGAGGGTATAAGAACTATAAGGAGAAAGGTAAGGAAACCTTCTATATTTCTGAAAAAGAAGTTGATAGTGAATCTGATAAATCTGATGACCATGATATAGAAGTTGTTTATGTTTCTATGAATGATGATTCTGATGAAGATGAGAAAAATGTACTTATTTCATATATGAGTAAAGGTGATGGATGGATAATTGATAGTGGTTTCTCACGTCACATGACAGGTGATAAAAGTAAGTTTGAAACCTTAAATCATTGCATAGGTGGTAGTGTTAAGTTTGGTAATGATACACCATGTCTTATGAAAGGTAAAGGATCAATAAAATTGACTGATAAGATCACATGTGATAATTCTTATTGGGTTGAAGGTCTTAGCTATAACTTGTTGAGTGTTTCAAGGTTGAACACTTCTAGATACTGAGTTGAATTCCATCACAAAAAGGCTAAAACATTTGATGCTACTAGTAAACTAATTGGAAGTATAGAACAGACAAGAGGTAATTTTTTCTATCTAGATATATCTGATGAGATATGTTTTTTTGCACAATATGATGATGTATGGTTATGGAATAAGAGGTTGTGTCATGTGAACTTTGAAAATTTGGTAAACATTAGTAAGATGATAAGAGTAAGAGGGTTACCAATATTGAAGAAACATAATAATGTGATGTGTAAACAATGTCAGTTGGGAAAATGAAAAAGTCTAGTTTCAAGAGAAAGACCTAAACTTCTGATGATATTTTAGAATTGGTTAATACTGACCTTTATGGACCTATTGGTGTGAAAATATACCATGGTGATAAATATTTCATATTGTTTGTTGATGATTACTCTGGAATGATGACTGTGATGTTTCTCAAAGAAAAATTTGATGCCTTTCAGTTGTTTAAGTGGTATTTGGCAAAAGTTTAAAAAGAGGGAGGTAAGAGCTTTAGATGTCTAAGATCTTACAGTGGAGGAGAGTTTATATCTAATGAGTTCAACTTATTCTAAAATGATATAGGAATCAAACAACAAATGTCTGCTCCAAGGACTCCACCACAAAATGACATAGCCGAAAGAAGGAATAGATCAATAATGGATTATGCTAGAACACTGATGATTGAGAAAAATGTTGTACAAAAGTACTAGAGAGAAGTTGTAAGTACATTTGTCTATACCTTGAACCAAGTACAAGTCAAGAAAGGTATTGATGTTACACCTTATGAGTTATGGTATGGTTTTGCACCTAACGTAAAATACTTTAATGTTTTTGGGAAAAAATTGTATATATAGAAGGATAATAGAAATGGAAACTTGATGCTAAAAGTGATGAAGGCATATTCCTAGGTTATTCCACTAAGAGAAAATTTTATAAGTGTTTAAATTCTAACACTAAAAAAGTTGTGGAAAGTGAAAATGTTAGAATTGATGAATATGCATAAAAGAATGAAGTTGAATGCAAGAAAGAACTTGAAGATTATAGATCTTTCATATACATGAATGAAGGAGATCCCAGCAGTTTACCTGAACCATAGGAATAAACTACTGAGAAATAGAAAGAAATTGTTGAGCAACAATATGAAACTACAAAGTCACAGAAAGAAGTTGCCGAGCATCAGGAAGTAGCTGTTGAGCAATCAGGACAGGAAGCAGAGACACAAAATGAACCTGAAGAGAATTTTCATGATGAATCTAAAGAAAAATATAATGAGGAAAGAATACCATAGCCTACACTAGGTAAATAGGTAAGAAGAAATCAAAAACTAGATCAAATCATTGGAGAAAAAGATTCAGATGTCATGACAAGAAGAAAATTAAAAAATCATACATACTTATTATATCAATTTGAGCCCAAATAAAGGTCAATGATTGGGAAGCTACAATATATTGTTTACTCTAGACACGATATTTCATTAGCAATTGGGATTGTTGCAATATTTTATGCAAATCCTAAAGATAGTCACATGATGGCAGTGAAAAGGATAATGAGATATTTGAAGGGAACATAGGACTATGGATTGTACTATAAGAAGAATGAGAAGTTTGAACTGGAAGTTTATATAGATGTAGATTGGGCAGGAAATGTTGATGAAAAAAAGAGTAGAAGTGATGGAAAATTATTTCTAGGAAAGAGATTAGTATCTTCGACAAGCAAGAAACAAAATTATATTTCTCAATCTATAACAGAAACTAAATATGTTGCAGTAGCAGTTAATTGTTCAAACATAGTGTGGATCAAGAAATTGTTGAAAGGTATGAAGGAAGAAATCATTGAGCCACTTGGTATTTTCTGTGATAGCACAAATTCTACAAATATACCAATTAATCTTGTGATGCACACTAAGACCAAACATATTGCTATCAAGTATCATTACTTGAGAGAGATAGTTCAAGACAAAGAAGTAATACTGAAATATATGAATACAAAGGAAAAAATAGTAGATATATATACTAAGGAATTACCTAAGGATGCACATGAATATATGAGAGGTAAATTAGCGGTAATTCCCCTAGCTGGTGCTAACTGAGATCAAATGGAGTGATTGCATCAAATATATCACACATAATATCTGACAAATTGATGCAAAGGTGGTCACACTTTAGGAGTTTCGTAAAGCTATGAAGAGTAACTCACAAGATGTTAATGAGTCATAAGCTAGATGAAAAAGGGAGCATATAGTTCATAAATTTTACACAGAGATATCTACATGGTGAGGATGTATGACTTTGGCATTGTTGTTAAAGAGGGAGAAATTACTATGAGGGAGAATATATAACTTATAATCAATGAGAAAAGACAATGAGGGAGATAAGCTAAAGACATAAATCTATCCAAGAGGGAGCTGCTATTTTTATTGGAAAGAATCAGAATGAAGCTAAGGACATTAATGAAAAATATGTTTACTAAACATACTTTTTAGATTGTTTGGTAACCTTGCATGCAGTGTTGTTTGCATGTGGTGTTTGTCATCAATGCCAAAGAGGGATATTGTTGGAAGCTTCAATTGAAAATTTTTTAATATTCCCATTGACATCAAACCTTAATTGGTAAGACAGTTTCTATCTAGTAAAGTGACATATCAATTGATTGATGAAGAAGAATTGAAAAGAAAAGATAACAAGAAGAACTAGTGAAATGGTTGAGATATGTGAAACTAAAATGGGTACTTGATTAGATTTCACATTGGTGAGGTAATGTGTTTTTTATCTTTAACACCAAGTGAAGATTTGAAGACTAAAAGCTTAGTCTTGACCGAGAAAAAAAGTAGAAGATTAAGGAACTTATATTTGTGTCGAGTGATGCGAGTGTGGACCGAGTGCTAGTACATGCTAAGAAACTATAGTGTCAATTGAGCATAAGTATTTATTGAGTTATCTAGTGATGACTGAGTGGAAGAACATAGTGATGAGCGAGTTTCAGTATTTAAGAGTTTGAAAAAGATTTGAGATCCCAACCAACATAGTTTAATTCTTGCAATATGTAAAGTGTATTTAAGATAAGGATAATCGTTGTGGAGAATTTAATGAGCATTTAATATATGTTTAACCATTTTTATGTATAGATTCAAGAAGGATTTTTGAGATGTATCTACAAGGTAGAAGGAGAATGAATTATTGGAAGGATTCGTTGGATATGACCAAACCTAAGATCTACGATGATCATTAAGTAGCAAAAGATCTAGCTACCTAATCAGAGAGTTATAAGATTAACCTAATTGCAGGTTATGTGTGTAGAGCTTGATTCAATTGATTGGAAAATATAAGAATAAGGTAGAAATGGCTGAGAAGAAAAGTATAGAATTGTGAAGTTGTGATTGCTTGACGGATTTCCAAGCAGATTAGAGAGATAGAAATGACAATGGAGGCTAGCCAGTGAAACAACATTTGACCGAAAGAAGATCTTGTTGGTGCTCAAATCAACAGATTGGATTTCTTATGGGCTTGAGAATCCAATAGTGGGAAACCCAAGTGATTTGGAAAATTAACAAGGTTTTAACCAATTTAGGTTTAAAACCCTCTGCAATTCTGTCTCTGCATAACCAAGGCTGGTAGGCCTACTCCTTGAACTTATTATTCAAGTTCCAAGGATTTTTATAGAAGATAATGAATATTGAACACTCTCTTCCTCCAAACTGTAGCAAAGAAATTTGAAAGAACATTTGAACCGAAAGTTGTAAATCACAAATGCTAGCTGAAAATATCAACGTATTAAGAATGTTTGTGTGTATGTAAAATAAAAGAATAGTGCAATGGAAAGATTATCAGAAAACTATTAACAATTAATTAAATGACCAAATTCCAACATGAATGCAGATCAGTGCCTAATTTCTTCATGGGCAATAGAGTCAATATCATCCAATCCTTTGTGCAACCTCAAAGACAGTTTTGCAAGAAAACTATCACTTCAAAGGCGTTATGGAATGAATATGAAACCTTAAAATGAAATCAAAGATTTCTCAATAGGATATTACTTTCTCAAATGATAGACTAATTGACTGAGGCCTCAATCAACAAGATTTTAACCATGCAAGATGAGAAAACCAACTCAGAATAATAAAAATGAACGAAATTAGGAAGCATATACATCAAACTATCACTTTGAAGATGTTCAAATTGGTTTATCCTAGTGACTGATTGTAAATGAAAAGATATCTATTCCCACAGATGAAAGAAAAATATCTACTTATCTTATTAAATTTGAAAAAATGGTACAATTAATCCATGTTGCAGTTGTTGATCAAAACTAATCCAATCTGACTATAATAACAGTCTTGTCCTCAGACCCCAGACGTCCCCCCGCATTGATCTTGGTATCCCTATTTATATAAAATACAAAGGATACATACAAGCTTCATATCAATGCATTGGTTCATCTAACTAAACCTAATCCCTAAGATGAACAACTGAACAACCACAATTACAATTAAGAATGACTTATAATCCTTCAAAAACAATTATTGACCAAAGAGATAATATAATCAAATAGTTTGTTAATAATCTATTATAGATCTCTGATATCTCTTTAACTTCTACAATGTATATCAATGGACTTCTACATGTCTTTGTTCTTTATCTTTCATCCAGATCGCTTCATTTTCATTTTAAAACCCTGCATGTAGACAATGTCGACATATCAAATAATCATCATAACCCTTAGTCGACAAAGTAATAATATAAAATCATATAACGACAAAGAAAATTCAAGTCGTCAGTGCCACTCAGGAATTTTGTCCTTTATATTTGTCTGAGACACGTGTCATCCAATCACACACTTGAAGCAGATAATGATCGCGCAACTTTTTCGTGTGAGTGAACGTCGATTATAGATCATATGTCAACCGCACCGTAGATCTTCTAACTTGTTTGGTCCTTTCATTAAACTCTGGCTCTCTTTCTAGTGACCTTGTGAATGCATAGTCTCCTTATGACCAAAAATTACCTTTAACCTTGGTTTCATTTTGAGACTCGATGACTGAAGCTTTGAACAACTATTTTGAAACCCTTGGTTTTCATTTAGAGACTTGGCGACTGTGCCTTTATCTCTTAATCTCTGAATGAATTTGACTTTTCAAACCTTTTTTGGAGATCCCCTGACTACCATAGATCTTCATATTTAATCGTTCAGTCTTTCAATGGGGCTAGGACACATGTTGCAATCTCTTAATGCCTTAATGGGTAATCACCGTGCATCTTAACTTTAAGCCATTATGCTGACCATCCAATCAAAAGGTACTTGTCTACTTTTTACCTCAACCCATGGCTTTAACCTTAGCTATAGCTCAACCTTGGGTTTACTTTGGAGACTTGGTGACTGAGAAGTCTCATGTTCTCTAATCATTTTTCTTAACTATGGTTTCCTCACGAGACTTGGCCACAACCACAAGATCTTCTTCACATCGACGATCATCGCTAAGTCTCATAAACTTTGTTGACCTTTTGAATTTCTTTGGAGACTCAGCGACTAAAGGAGAACTCAAAGTCACTGGAGGATATGGAATATTCTGTCACCATCATGAGACTTGGAAACTACCACTGGATTTGATCATGATCAACGACCTAGATTTAATCGCTCAATGATAAAAGCATATTCCCTTTTCTCTCATCTTAACATGAACTCGAGTTACATCTGTAGGTTAGAAATACACTAAGTCATGAGATCTCTGAATCTTTTGCTAACTCTGGGTCACTTTGGGAGACTTAGAGACTATCCTCCAATCAAAACTTGATCCAATGGCCAGTGGGAAGTCTCCAGATGAGAACATCATATTCCTTTTCTTCATGAGATTACGCGACCAAAACACTTTCATGGGTGTCAGATAAAAAAGAATATTCCCTGCCAAGGTCATAAAAAAATATAATAAAGTAAATAAGAGACCCCGAAAAGGAGGATAACGACTATATTTATGAATTCAAATATATGCAAGGCAAAGAAAATATAAAACATAGAAGATTTAACATAAAAATACATGAAATTAAATAAGATAAATGTATAGGATAGAACAATTTCAATAATGAATCATTAATGGAAGGAGGAAAAAAAAGCATAAATCAAAATAATAATTGCAGAAAATACTTACTTGAATTGTTTAGCCATTTAAAATTGATTGTAAATTTAGGTTCCACCAGTGGCTCTTTCTAGAGATGTGTGTTCATACTTGGACACAACAAGATATCAGGTATGTCTGGAGAAGTAGACCCAAAATAGAGACAAAGAACAACATGAAATCAAAACAAAAACTTAGAAGCAAAAGATGCAGGGTTAGGAATACTTCCTATTTTAAGAGAAGAATAGTTTTAAATACTGAGCATGAGTTGGAAATTCTTGAACATGACCCTCTGTATCTTGCAATAGGTAACTCTTTTCCACTGCATTATCAAAAATTACGTAGGGTCCAAGCCATAAAGCTTCAAATTTTCTATGCTTTCCCTTGTCTTGATCTTTAACATTCCACTTTAACACCCAATATCCTTTCTGAAAGTTTCCATCCTTAGTTATCTTATCATGTAACATTTTCATCTGTAACTGCTTCCTCACATTCTCTCTTTGTGCATCTCTTCTGATTTCATCTAATTCTTTAAGCTGATCCATCCTATTTTCCATGAAATTCATGTCTTTTATATGTTCTTCTGTAACAAATTTATATGTAGGAAGAAGATTGTTCAATGGTAATCTATCTTTCTTTCCATACACCAACTCATAAGGAGAAAATCCAGTGGATTTTTTAACTTTTATCCTATCTACCCAAAGTGCAAGGGGTAATTTGGAATTCCATGCCCTTTTTTTATTGCTCAACATTCTCTTAATGATTTTTAGTATGTTCTTATTACTTGATTCATCCTGACCATTCCCTTGTGGGTGGTAAAGGGAAGAATATGACAAATTAATACCATAGGTTTTGCAAAAATCTAAGAATTCCTTGGATCTAAAACACATACCATTATCACAAATGATCTTGCAAGGAACACCAAATCTCGTCAGTATATTATCAGTCAAGAACTTAATCACCACTTTACTGGTAGCTTGTCTAGTAGGTATAGATTCTACCCACTTAGTAAAATAACCAGTAGCCACCAATATGCATTTATGTCCACCACTAGAAGTGTTAGTGATCTCTCCTATGAATTCTATTCCCCACATTTTAAATGGTTCCTCAGTAGACATAGGATTAGAGGTAATGCACCATTGTATCTTAGTTTTCCTGAGAACTTTTGACATGTTTCACATTTTTGTATGTATGCATGGCAATCCTTAAATAGACAAGGACAATAATATCCTGCATTTAATATCTTATTAGTAGTAGTTTTTTCTAAAAAATATCCTCCACATTGTCCATCATGGAGATCCTTGAGCACCTCCTGTAATTGATACTTATCCAGACAAAAAAGGAGTATACCATCAATGTTTTTCTAGTATAAATCACCTTGGATTAAGACATACTTAGATGCCTAGAATTTCAATGTCCTCTTCTAGTTATTAGTTAGATTATCTCAACATTTCATATGTTTCAAGAAATATGCTATATTAGTGTACGAAGGGCATCTTTCAATACTAGTATGAGTCTCACTTAAATCAATTTGATTTACTTGTAGTGCATCCATATTAGATTCTGCCATTAGTCTTGCTAATCCTGGTCCTCTGATAATATTAGTGATCTAAATTTCTATATCAAATTCCTGAATTTGATTTACCCATCCGCATTGTCTCCTAGTAACCTTTGATTGTCTGAATATATCCTTTATTAAAGAATTTGGAACATAAGCTACTATTTTTTGTCCTACCAAATAAGGCCTGAAAGATTTTACTACTTTCACAAGTGCATAAGCTTTCTTTTCATTAATATCATAATTCAATTTAGAAGCTTGAAGAGTTTTACTGAAAAATATTATTGGTTGTTCATATGCTTCATTATTCTTTTGTAACAAGACAACGACAATGGTGTGATATGATGCAAAGGAAAATAATGGAAAAGGTTTACCATAATTCAGAGATTTAAGGATAGGGGCTTCCTTGATTGCCTTTTTGATATTTAGAAATGCTTCTAAGGCTTCATTTGTCCATTTCAAATCTGCACCCTTCTTCAACATTATTTTAATTGGTTTAATTATTTATGGGAAATTAGGAACAAACCTCCTCACAAAGTTTATCTATCCAAAAAAGGACTGAATTTTTTTAACATTCTTTGGGATCTCAATTTTATCAATTGCTACAATTCTCTCAGGATCTATTCTTACTCCATCATTGGATACAATATGTCCTAATAATTTCCCTTCAGTGACAGAAAAAAGACATTTCTTTGGGTTCAATGATATCCCATATTCAAGAGATCTCTAAAAAATTTGTTCCAAATGTTTGCAATGATCTTCTGCTTTATTTGAATAAGTAGTCAAATCATCCTGATATACCATCAAAATCACATCAATAAAATATTCAAAGGCAACATCCATTTCCCTCTGGAGAGTAGCTCCTTCATTGGTAAGTCCAAAAGGCATTCTAGCATATACGTAGGTACCCCATGGTGAGGTAAATGTTGTTTTATATTGTTCTTCTTCTTTAACCTTTACATGGTTATACCCTAATAAACCATCCATCATTGACAACAATTCATTGCATGTAACCTTTTTCAATAATGCTTCCATGTTTGGGAGTGCATAATTGTCTTTTAATGATGATATATTTAGATTTATGAAATCTACACAAAGTCTAATATCACCATTCTTTTTCTAATAGGAACTAGATTAGAAACCCATGTTGAGTGTCTAATTGGTTTGATTATATGACATCCCTCATCTTAATTAATTCATCTTTCATCTTGGAAGCCAAAGTAGGGTTTATTGGTCTCTGCGTTTGTCTGAATGGTTTGGCATTAGGCTTCAATGGTATCTCATGTTGAAAAATATCCTCTCGGTAAGCCTTAAGGTCATCATAAGACCAGGCAAATACATGCCTATATTTTCTCAGTAATCTAATGATATCAGTTGTGATCTTAGGGGTTAAATTTTTGGCCACAAATACTTCTCTTGGGGTCTCTTCATTTCACAAATTTATCTTTTCTACATCATCCATTTTTACATCAGTGTTCATCTTTTCTAATCTTGAATCCTTGTTGTCAAACAATCTCTCCATCTCTACAAGAGCTTTTGGGACTTTATTTATTTTGAGCTGAATAACTTCTCATCCAAACAATACTTCTTTTCCATCCTCTATCTCAACATGAGCATTCAAGTCTATCGATTGATCTTCATACTCCTGTTCACATGCTAAAAATTTGATTATATCTCTGTCATCTTCAAAGAATTGCCAATTGTTGATGTTGTCAGGTATAGAAGGCCTGGTTTTAATCTCAACTTGAACAATGTCCTCACAGGGAATATCATTGTGCTTTAATGCCAAGTTAGCCATAAAGTCTGCAAGAATATTTTCTGATCTATCTATCCAGTTAATATAAAAAGCATCAAAACATTCCATAGAATTCCAAACCTCATTTCTATATCTTTTAAGGATGGGATGCTTAGAAACAAACTTATTTCTAACTTGAGAAACAATTAACTCAGAATCTCCAAATACATTTAAACACTTTATTCCATGTTTACTAGTTATTTTTAAGCCAAGGAGGAGAGCTTCATACTCTGCAACATTGTTAGTACATTCAAAATCAAGCAAAAAGGAATATTTAAATGTTTTCTTATTAGCGGAGAATAAAATGACACTAGCCCCATTACCATCTCTGCAACAAGCACTATCAAAATACATTTTCCAAATAGTATTATCATTTATTTCTGCATGTATTTTGATAGGCTCAGTATTATGCATAGCATCTTTTCAAATACTTACCTGAAAGTTGTCCATATCAGAATGATAGAAATGTGTAATCAAATTTGGATCGACAGCCTCAAGAATGTATGGACTTCTAGTTTCCATGTCAATCCGTATATCCCTACCATTCATTGGGATAGAAGTGTGAGAAAGATCTAATTGAATACTTCCCTGTACCAAGCCAAACCATTGTCTAGATAAAAGTATCCCATAACAAGAAGGAACTTCAACCACAGTGATAGCCATTTTATATGATTTTTCAGGGCATGCAGGAAATTTAAATTGAAAATTTTTCATTATGCCTACAATAGGAACAGATATATTATCCATAGCATAACATTTACCAAATTTGGTATCAACATTCATTCCTAACTCTTTCATTACATCATTTGGCATAATATTCACTGCTGCACCATAATCTATCATACAAATTTTTACCATTCTATTGTTTATCAGTAAAGTAAGGTAAAAAGGATCAACTTGATTTCCATTTTTATTCAAAGTAGTTCCTAGATAAATAGCTAGAAGATCCTTTATTTATTGGTTAAGATATTCATTATTACCTACATTAGACAATATTTTCAAAGCTTCATTTTTCCATTCAGGTATTTTAACTATTTCAAGAAAAGGAACATATATTTTAATTTGAGATAATGCATTAGACATAAAAGAACATTTAATGGGAAAATAATTACTGACCACCTTTTCCTTTTCCATTTGTGGGTCTACCTGTCTCTCCTGAGCAATGTCTTTGTGTTTGAGTTTTCATGGATCAACTCCTTGGTTAGGTTTACCTTGTTCTGTATTTACAGTCCTATTCCTCAACTTGTAATTGCTCCTTTCTTCTTCCACTATAGCTATTGTGTATGCCCTTTTCTCCTCTTCTATTGTTTCTCATAATCTTGGATTACTTTCCTGGTGATTCCATATTGATATACTCTATTTAGGTCATTCATGGAATAAAAATCATTTGAAGAGCTATAATAATCATATCCCCACATAGGATCCATTGAAAAATTATTTACTGTAGGTTGTTGATCATTATTGTGCTCTTCACCCTGTTTCCATTTATGGGCAACAACACAATGTTCATAAGAATGTGGCAGTTTGCAAGATTCACACCAAGGATAATTTTCCACAAAATGGTTATTTTTCCTCAATGGGTCAGGGGTGTGTAATTCTTTGTTTACTAGTTTCCCATCCTTCCATTATATATTATAAGGCATATCTTGCAATTTATATTTGTCACTTTTGTATGGTACCCAATTATTCTGGTTGTACTAAAAATTATCTCTTCAGTTATTCACTTCGAGACTTTTCACCATATTCATAATTTTACCTATTTTATCCTCCTCTTTGTGTTGCTTAGGCTCTTTTGGATTGAATAAATGGTTATCTTCCCTCTTAGAAATTATACCCGATGCATTCCTATCATTTTCAATCATTATATAAATCTTAAGAGCATGTGCCAGAGTAGAAGGCTTATGAGATCTGATTTCATAATTTGTCTTTACATCAAAGGAACTCATATAGAAATAAATCAAAAAAACATTGACAGGCTGAACATCTCTTGGAATCCTATTCAAGACCTTATTGAATCTTTTATTAAATTCAGCCACAGATTCATTTTTATTCTTCTTCATACTTGTCAACTCATGTGAAGCAAAAGAAGTATCATTATGATCACCAAATTGTTCTACATATTGGTTCAAAAATTCATCCCAAGTAGATATGGATCTATCTAGTAAACTTCTGAACCATTCTACTACATCTTCTATGAGGGATTGAACAAAAATTTTCATGTATACATCCTCATTGAATTCATCAAATTCTTGGATAACATTCTTTAAATTTACATAATGCACTTCAGCCGATTCTGACCCATTCCCTAAAAATTTTAAAATTGCACTCCTTAATTCATTTTTTATGTTATTAGGATATCCCCTTATGCCATAAAAATCTAATTGTCTGTATCTGTCATATTCATTGGGGCTCTATAATTGTTCACATTTTGATTCACAGCTCAATGCCTTTGATTATGATGATTTACATCATGAAATCTCTGATTGTTATTTCTGGGTCTAGAATTTGAATTCATACTATAGTCTCTTGGGCCATAATTGTGATCCCTATTATTATGATATCCACCATACACCCTTTAATTATTTTTATGTCTATGTTTATCATGCTTGTCAAATGAGTTAGGGTTCATTCTATCATTGTGGGTACGGTGTTCTCCATTGTTCCATTTTCTCCACTAATTTCTTCTTTCCTGATCACTGTTGTCTTTCTCAAGTATTCCTCTATTGCCAGGTTTGAACAAGGGGTTGGTATGATCATTATTAAACACATGACCATTATTCTTCTTATGAGGAGGATAGTAAACTTTATTTCTATCATCTTCATGAACTGCTTCCTTTCTTGGTTATCTGATTCTCTCTCTCTCTCTCTCTCTCTCTCTCTCTCTCTCTCTCTCTCTCTCTATCCCCAATTTACTTAGCACATCCTCTGGTCACCTTTTAAGAGCCATGACCATTTCTTCATTTTCTGGGCCTGTATCAGCCATCTCATGAAACACAACATCCCATTTGTTAATTTTGTTTTCCTTTTCAAAAATTTCCTAATTTGGACTGTGTTGCGAATCATGTCCTCCTCTATTACCTTGGCAGAAAGGATTACAATTTTCATCACTACTCTCATGAATTGAATGACCTAAATCAGGGAATTGTTCACAAGCATACTTCTGATCATCCTTATCAGGGCATATCATACGAGGTAAATAAGGCATCTTCACACTTGGATTCCTGCTCTTCTTTATGCTTGAATCTAATTCAAGCTGGTATGGATGCAAATATCTCCTACCCCACATGAAATATTAATAACCAAAATATAATACCAAAATATTACCAATTTAAGATTGTAGATTTCCACCTTCTTTTTAGAAGGAAAATACTTAATAAAATCTTCTGGATTATGTTTCTCCCAGTAGAGTTTAACCTCAATTAACAGAAACTCTGACACTTGTTCTTTAATCTGATCACTCCCCAGTAGAGTCACCAATCTGTTGGTGCTCAAATCAATAGATTGTATTTCCTATGGACTTACCAATCCAATAGTGGGAAACCCAAGTGATTTGGCCAAATAACAAGGTTTTAACCAATTTAGGTTTAAAACCCTCTGCAATTTTTTCTCTGTAGAACCAAGGCTGGTAGGCCTACTCCTTGAACTTATTCTTCAAGTTCCAAGGATTTTTATAGTAGATAATAGATCCTGAACACTCTCTTCCTCCAAAGTGTGGAAAAGCAATTTAAAGAACACTTGAACCGAAAGCTGTAATTCACAAATGATAACTAAAAATATAAATGTATTAAGAATGTTTCTGTGTATGTAAAATAAAAGAATAGTGGAGATGGAAAGATTATCAAAAAAATGTTAACAATGAATCAAATGACCAAAATCCAACATGAATGCAGATCAGTGCCTAATTTCTTCAAGGGAAATAGAGTCAATATCATCCAATCCTTTGTGCAACCTCAGAGACAGTTTTGCAAGAAAACTATCACTTCAAAGGTGTTATGGAATGAATATGCAACCTTAAAATGAAATCAAATATTTCTCAATATGATATTTCTTTCTCAAATGAAAGACTAATTGACTGAGGCCTCAATCAACAAGATTTTAACCATGCAAGATGAGAAAACCAACTGAGAATAATAACAATGAATCAGATTAGGAAGCATATAGATCAAACTATCACTTTGAAGAAGTTCAAATTGGTTTATCCGAGGGACTGATTGTAAATGAAAAGATATCTATTCCCACAGATGAAAGTAAAAGGTATACTTATCTCATTAAATTTGAGAAAATGGTACAATTAATCCATGTTGCAGTTGTTGATCAAAACTAATCCAATCTGACTATAATAACAGTCTTGTCCTCAGACCCCAAACATCTCCCCGCATTGATCTTGGTATCCTTAATTATATCAAATCCAAAGGAAGCATACAAGCTTCAGATCAACACGTCGGTTCATCTAACTAAACCTAATCCCTAAGATCAACAACTAGACAACCACAATTACAATTAAGAATGACTTATCATCCTTTAGAAATACTTATCGACCAAAGAGATAATATAATCAAATAGTTTGTTAATAATCTATTATAGATCTCTGATATCTCTTTAACTTCTGCAAGGTATATCAATGGACTTCTGCATGTCTTTGATCTTTATCTTTCATCCAGATCGCTTCATTTTCATTTTAAAACCTTGCATGTAGACAATGTCGACGTATCAAATAATAATAATAACCCTTAGTCGACAAAGTAATAATATAAAAACATGTAATGGAAAAGAAAATCCAATTCATCAGTGTCAGTCGGCCATTTTTTCCTTTATATCTATCTGAGACACATGTCATCCAATCGCACACTCGAAGTAGATAATGATCGCGCATCTTTTTCATGCGAGTTAATGTCGATCATAGATCAGATGTGAACCACACCATAGATCTTCTAACTTTCCTGATCCTTTCATTAAACTCTGGCTCTCTTTCTAGTGACCTTGCGAATGCATAGTCTCCTTATCACCAAAAATTACCTTTAACCTTGGTTTCATTCTGAGACTCGGTGAATAAAGCTTTGAAAAACTCTTTTGAAGCCCTCGGTTTCCATTTAGAGACTTGGCGACTGCGCCTTTATCTCTTAATTGCTGAATCAATTTGACTTTTCAAACCATTTCTAGAGATCACCCGACAACCGTAGATTTTGAAATTTAATCATTCCATCTTTCAGTGGGGATGGGACATGTGTTTCAATCGCATAATACCTTAATGGTTAATCACCGTGCATCTTAACTTTAATTCATTACGCTGACCATCTGATCAAAAGCTACTTGTCTATTTTTTACCTCAACCCATGGCTTTAACCTTAGCTATAGCTCAACCTCGGGTTTACTTTGGAGACTTGGTGATTGAGAATTCTCATGATCTCTAATCATTTTCCTTAACTATGGTTTCCTCACGAGACTTGGTGACAACCACAAGATCTTCTTCGCATTGATGGTCATCGCTAAGTCTCATAAACTTCGTTGACCTTTTGACTATCTTTGGAGACTTAGCGACTGAAGGAGAACTCAAAGTCACTGGAGGATATGGAATATTCTATTGCCATCACAAGACTTCAAGACTACCACTGGATTTGATCATGATCAATGGCCTAGATTTAATCTCACGATGATAAAAACATATTCCCTTTTCTTTCATCTTAGCATGAACTCGAGTTACATCTACAGGTTAGAAATACACTAATTCCCGAGCTCTTTGAATATTTTGCCAACTTCGGGTCACTTTGGGAGACTTAGCAACTATCCTCCGATCAATACATGATTCAACAGCCATCGGTAAGTCTCCTGATGAGAAAAACATATTCCTTTTCTTCACAAGATTATGCGACAAAAACACTTTTAAGGGCGTGGGATAAAAAAATCATATTCCCTGCCAAGGTCATAAAAAAATATAATAAAGTAAATAATAGACCGTGAAAAGTAGGATAACGACTATATTTATGAATTCAAATATTTGCAAGCCATAGAAAATATAAAATATAACATATTTAACATAAAAATGCATGAAATTAAATAGGATAAATGTATAGGATAGAATAATTACAATAATGAATCATTAATGGAAGGAGGAAAAACAAGCATAAGTCAAAATAATAATTGCAGAAAATACTTCCCTGAATTGTTTAGCCATTCAAAATTGATTATAAATTTAGGTTCCACCAAATATGTATTTGCAAAGTGAGTTGTTTGTTTCAGATCAAATCTACTATTACTTTCTAACCATTGTATTAGTCAAAATCCTTTAAACCAAGGTTGACCTAACAGCCATATTGTAAATCCTTTAATCAAGGTGAAATTATAATGGAATGATATAATTCCTCTAACAAGGCTCACTTTTAATATTGTAATTAAATCATTTAACAGGGTCACATTTATCAGTGTATATTGTAACCTTTAACATGGTTGGCTCCTCATAGAGCTCACTTCAAAAGAGTGAAAGATTGGTAGAATGTTACTAGTGGTATTTCCCATATTTGGTTTCCACGTTAAATCCCGGTGTCGTACTTGTGTGAATTCTATTTGACGTGTTTACTGTTAAGAGTTTTATTGTGCAAGTTTATTACTTTAGGATAGTGGACAACAAGTTTATGTTACTAATTATATGCTATAGAGACTGAGTGGGTTTTTGAGTAGATTTAAGTTGGTTAAAGTGTTTAAAAGTTCAATTGGTACATTTGGACCTAAGGATAATTGATTCACTCCCCCTCTCAGTTATTCTAAATCACTCTAAAAATATGACACTATGTGCATGTGTACGTTAAAGCATAGAAAATTAAATATTCATGTAAAAGGGATATTTCTAAAGGTATTAACCAAATCCCCCAGTGTAGCAATGCCTACAATAGAATGTATAAAAATGACATTCTACAATACCACTTTGTTATTCATATAAAATAATGCCTATAATTATTACTCAGGATGACTAAATTCAAGGGTAGCTATATGCCCCCTATTTGTTCTTTGTTTTTAGGAGGTAGGAACAGGGTATCTTGTATGTTAGAGTAACTAAAAGGGGGGTGGTGAATCAGTGGCCTAAAAAATATTCCAATAAATCAACCCAAAAACTTAGAACCACAATATTAAGCCTCTAGTTATCTTCAGTCCTACAAAATGTATGCCTACAATTAAATTATCAAATAACTAATGCTCGGAGTTCACTATTAAACCTTATTCTTAATGTTTACCGAATAGCAGTATTTCATTTACCAAAAAATAGTAAATTGCTTAGTGTATACCGATCGATCCAGATTTCTTATGTGTAATGAAAAACACTAAAGTAATGACTCATAAACACATTGACACATGGATTTTTAACGTGGAAACCCTATTAAGGGAAAAACCACTTGGGACCGGTAACCCAAAATTTTCACTATTATGATGTGAGCTTGGTGAAGATCCAACCTTGTTAATGGTTACAAACACATTGTTAGGGGTGTCCTTGTTAGAGGATTTAAATACAATAGTTTGTCACTTGATATCGGGCATCTCTATGCTGCCTTCTATGACCAAATCCAGTGTAGTTTTTCAAATGGTATCTGGCATCTCATGCTATCTTCGTGACCAAACTTTTTGATACTCCTTGGGATGTATCTCAATATAGAAAGGATTGTTAAGTCCTTCTTGGTTAAGAGGCTTTCTAAATCGATGGTTAAACTAAAATAGTAAATGATCTGTTCACACATACAAATTAGACTTGCATATTTTCATATCTATTGTAAGATCATTATACCTTTCTAATCAATATGTCTTTTTAATACCTTTTCTCAACTTCTTTCTTCTCGGTGATGCTATGCTTCTCTATTTCTTGGTGTTTGCAAAAATATTTAGCTCTTTCCTCAGCTTGATTGATTAGGGCTATATGAGTTTTTCTTCATTGGTTTCTCTTTAGCATCCTTCTTTTCCATTCACTCCCCTAATTCATAATGAACTAGATTGTCTCTTTATCGACATGATATCACCGTTTCTCACTTCTTTATTTTATTGTTCTTGGCGTGATCCACAATCTTAGCCAATATTTCTTTAAATCATAACTCTAGTTTTATCTCGTAGAAATCTTATTGCCAACTGGATAAAAAATATTTAAATCTTTTACTTATCTCTAGATTTAAATTATCAATTAAAATAATGTCAACAACCGATTAAGTCTATCTTTAGATCTGCCAGCTAAGTATTTTATCGAGTCTGAAATTCAGTTCCTTTTGGTGTTTTAACTCTTTGATAGCTTTGGTCAATAGTTCAGTTCTCCTCAAGCTTCTCCATAGATGTTGTCTGTTTATCGGGGTTGTCTGTCCTTTGGGAATCACTGTGAAGTTTTTCTCGTCAGGTAACACTGAATGATGGCCGTCGGTAATGCTTGTGATTCTTCTTGTCGGTAATGCTTGTTGGTTTACTTACTCTGACATCACTCTGACTTTTCTCTCGGGTTTCTCTGTTGGTCGGGTTCTACTAGACATGGGTGTTTGTAGTCACTTAGTGAATGCTGGCCTATTATGCATTACTGAAATCATAATATTTATCTCTCTAATTCTCTGAAGTATTTTGACACTTTGTATATAACCAATCAGATTATATCAAGATGACATCAATGACAATACAATCCATTAACTGATTTAATGGCTTGCATTATCTTTCTACATTTCCGTGAACAACTTAACATCTTCAAACATTCAATCAGTTATATGTCATCAATCTCTCCCTTTGGCATTGACGGAAACATACTACATTATCACAATATATTATTACTAATACAATATAAAATATAACAGTTGAAGTTCATCAATCTCTCCTTTTATAACTAATACAAATGTCTGGCTCTCGGTAAGCTCATATAGCTTAGATATTTTTCTTGTAGAGTGTGTTCTTCAGTCTTCAATCCCTTTACTGTATAGATGTAGCAGCTTTTGTCTATGTTCCTGATATGTCCTCTTCACTGACTGTTCCTCTCCTTGATAATATCTTTTTCCTTTGACAACAACCTCTCCCTTTGTATGTATTCTCTCTATCATGTTACTTTTCTCCCTTTGAAGGATATTTCAATGTAATCTCTCCCTTTGGATAATGATATAATCTCTCCCTGATAATGAGAATGAGGTAATCTCTCTCCCTAATAATTCCTAATAATGAGGTAATCTCTCTCCCTTTGACAACAATGCCAAACAAATCTTCCATATCATCTTCCATCCTTTTTATAATATGCTCCTTGAAATTTCTTGTCCATCAGCAATACATTGACTCTAGTGTTCGGTGTAGGTATGTACCTTTCTATGTACATATGTATCTTTGTTTTCCATCTCTATGCTTGCATCAACATGAATGATCTTGTGATTGTGTGTAGGCTGATGCAATCTCCTATTCAACTTACTGACTGATAGACAAGGGTTGGACCCCTAGTATCCGTCTCAGGTACTCAAATGTATCTTTTGGTAATGGCTTGGTAAATATGTTAGCTAATTGTTCATTTTATTGAACATATTCTAGCATCACCTATTTTTCTTTCACTTTTTCTCTTAAATAGTGACACTTGATAGAAATATGATTAATCTTAGCATGCATGAATGGATTCTTTGATATGTTTATTGCACTAGTATTATCACAATAGATAATCACTGGCTCATGAATCTTCATATTCATACCTTCCAGTAACTTTTTGATCCATGCAATATTAGAGAAATTTGCAGTAGAAGCCACATATTCTTCTTCTGCAGTAGAGTGAGAGATGCATCCTTGCTTCTTGCTGATCCATGTGACAAGTCTGTCACCCATGAAGAATGCTCCTCCAGTTGTGCTCTTTCAGTCATCAATGTTTCCAGCCTAATTAGCATATGTATAGACAAGTTGCTCAAATTTTCCTTCTCTTTTATACCATAATCCATAGTCCTCAGTGTTATTTAGATATCTCAGAATTCTCTTGACAATAGTCATATGTGATTCTTTGGGATTAGCAGAGAATATTGCAACTATTCCAACTGCATGTGCAATATTTATTCTTGTATGAACAACATACATTAGTTTTCCAATAATTGATCATTTAACTTATCTTCCTTTTTCATCTTACATCCAGTAGCCATAGGTTTTCCAATTGGTTTGGAATCATCCATCTTGAATATCTTCACCACTTCCTTGATGTATTTGGACTGAGTGATATATATGTCTGGATCTTTTTGAAGAATTTGTAGACAAATAAAGAATTTGATCTCCCCAAACATAGACATTTCAAACTCTATTCTCATTTCATTAGAAAAAGATTTACATAACATTTCATTTTTCCCAAAAATGATATTATCCACAAATATTTCAGCAATCAGAATATTACCATCGGTATCTTCTTTTAAGTACAAATTGATATTTTCACTTGTTCTTAAAAATTCAACACTAATAAGATATGATTGAATTCTTTCATACTAGGCTCTAGGTGATTTTTTCAATCCATACAAGGCTTTATGTAGTATATATACCATGTTTCTCATGTATGGATAAACAAACCCTTCTGTTTATTCAATGTATATTTCTTCTTCTAGTATTCCATTTAGGAATGAAGATTTGACATCCATCTGGTATACCTTGAATCCTTTGAATGCAACATAAGAAAGAAGAATTCTAAATCCTTCTATTCTAGCAACAGGTGAAAAGGTTTCACCATAATCAACACCTTCTTCTTGTGCATACCCCTTGCATACTAATCTTGCTTTATTTATTGGGAATTCTCCATTATCATTCAGCTTGTTTCTGAATATCCATTTAGTATCGATGATATTCTTGTCATCTGGTCTTGGTACTAGTGTCCATGTATTGTTCTTCCCCATCTTTTCTATTTCTTCATTCATAGCATTGACCCATTCCACATTTTCAAGTGCAGTATTAACCGATTTAGGCTCAAAATCACAAAGTAAATATATAGTGTTTAGTGATTTACTTCTTGTTCTCATTCCAGCCTTCTTGTCTCCTATGATCTAATTTTGTGGATGATGTCTTCTGACATAGTCGAAAAAGTTTTAGTTTAGCTCGTTGTCCATTATTTTTATCATCATCTTGACCTTCATTCTGATCTCCATCGCTTAGTACATCATCTTGAGTATTTTCTTGATTTTTGGTAATTGTAGCCTTTTGCTCAGATGCAATGTTCTGTTGCTCAGGAGTGATACACTATTGCTCAGGTAGAGTATCATGTTCTTCAGTGTAAACAAACCTATTGTAGTCTTCTGGTTCTTTTCTGATTTCCTTATCATTCTTTTCTGCAAATTCATCTATTCTTACATTTGCACTTTCAATGATCGTGTTAGATGAATTGTTAAGAAATTTAAAAGCCTTTCTTTTAGTGGAATACCCTAAAAAGATACCTTTGTCACTTTTGGAGTTAAGCTTTCTATTTCTATCATCTTTCAAAATATAACTATTACCTAAAATTACTCGTTACATGAAATTTTGGCTACAAGTGGAGAAAATGTGACTCCCATGAGGGTAGAGCCCAACTTGTATATTTATGTGTTCTGCCTTGTCCTAATCTTGTTCCTCTACATGTTCTAGATCTGGTTTTAAACCCTTCATGTGAAAAAACCCTTGAAGCCTCTTAAATCCTAGGTTCTTTAGTGGTCTTTATGTTTTCTCAATACCTTTTTCCACTTAAGGTTCCTATTCTTCACATATTTTAAACTTGTCCATGACGATCACCTTTTATGTCCAGTCACGCTGAATTTATAATGAAAATTCATGGGGTTATGCAGTCACATTGTATTTTTTATGAATTCATTTAGCTCTTTGAGTGAGTGGGTGAATAGATTATCATGTGGTCATGCAGTCGCATCAATTTTGCATAATGTTACCTTCCAGCTCGTGAGTATGCGATCAAGGGAAAATGAAATCATCACTCACTCACTGAGGTTTATATTTTTTCTTCATCACTCACTCACCATGAAATTTTAATTCAAGTTTTCAAGCTCGTGAGTGTTTGACCAAAGGAGTTGTGCTTCATCTCTCACTCGCCATGAAATTTCACTTCAAGTCTTCGAGCTCGCGAGTGTGCAACCAAAGGAGTTATGCTTCATCGCTCACTTGCTCAAGTTTAGTAGTTAACAAAAAAAAACTTCGACGGCATGAGCAAAGGGATTTTTATGCAGTTGCTCACTCGCATAGGTTAACCAAATCAAAAGGCACTGCAAGTATGTGACTAATCAAGAGAAAGGCTTTGTCACTCACTCACACAGGTTGAAACTTCAAACAAAAAGGATCTTCACTACCTCAAAAAGGAATTTTTAGATTCCTTATTGATGCTACGAGTACACGATGGGGTGCCACGTGTCTAGGTCAGATATGAAGTTAGTGCTAAAGGCATGTTAAAGATGAAGAAAGTTTGTGAAGATCAAATGGTTGGCGTGATGTCTTGATCACAAAATTCTCAAAATATATCATATAGGCCATTACGTTGTGCTGACACGTGTCCATGGTGGACCAAGGTAAAGATAGTAATGAATAAAGAAAAGGAGATCAACTGCCATGTTTTAAAGTTATTAAAGATTCAAATCAGGCTCATTGATCGAGCATTCTATGCCACCTATGGTTGTTAACATTTTAAATATTAAAATATTCAAAATATCTGATTCTCAGAGTCCATGGTGGTGGCACGATTTCTCAGGTTCTAGATAGATAGATGCATCAAGCTAACTTTCGAAAGTCACATTTATGGCGATTGGAAAGATATTCAAGTCTGTATCTAATCGAATGAGATATTTCTAAGATGCATTAATGAGAAGAATTGATAGTCTTAGAGTTATGAATTATTTATGCAGATCTATTGTAACCCTAATTCCTAAGAATTAGATTGGCTCCTGAGCCTGCATGCTAGAGGAGCATGTATATAAGTAGTTTTGAGAGCTTTTAGAGTTCAATGTTTTCTAGCTGGTGTAAGACTTTCTATGGCATCTTCTTTGCCCTCGAGTTTTCACCTTGTTGTAATCTTTCATTAATTTCTAGATTCTTTATGAGCTTTCTGTGGCATTTTCTTTTCCCTCAAGCTTTTCCTTGTCTGTACTTCTCTTACTGGATGTAATCCAATTCTTTTATTAGAGAAATCTCAAAGTTCCCGAGCCTTCCTTTATTTTAGCATCTTTGTGTACTATTGTGTCTGATTTGATTTAGGTAATCCTATGGAGTTTTTCATCCCTGGTTACTTTGTCTCATTCCTGTGCCTACTTACTGGAGTGAATGTTTTCTTTCAGGTCACATTATGTGTCTAATTTCTTGGAAAAGCTATTGTTTGTGAAATCTTCTCTTTCCTTTAATATCATCTTTCCATTTCAAACATCTCTGTGAAATACTTATGCAAGCCTATTCAAAAATATTGTGTTCTATTATATCTAAGAGTCTTCATGCTATTTTACTCACTATTTGATGTTTCAATTTACCTTCGGTGTATCACCTAGTAGGATAATTTTCTTTTGAGTTATTTCCTTTCAAGCATTCCTTCTATCCTTTTTCCCTCAAGTTTACTTTTCCATGTCCAAACAGAAGATTAGCTGATTATCCAAGAGGAACCAGCCTAGAACCTGGAGGCTTCACTTCAGTTAGCAAAGGACCCACAACCTAGAAGTGATTCCCATGTTATACTAGATTACCAAGACTAGGAGAGCTTGAAAAGGGTGCAAAATATAGTAACTAACAATTCTAGCACGCCCCGTGGGACCCATTTAAGAAGTTCATATTCAAAGCTATGCTATCTCTGGTATGATGACTGAATAGAATTGACCTCAAGAGGTTTTCTTCAAAAGCATATATGGCGGCTCCATTGGTGTAAAGAATAGAAGATCCAGTCTTGTTCAAAGTTTATGATAAAAGTTGAGACAAGAAGCTTAAAACCTTCTAAGTTCTTACAGCTGCCGCTAACAAGGAATTACTATAGATCATCTCAAAGGACATACCCTACAAGGAGGTTACAGTATACACCACCTACATTAGAAAGAAGACCTTTACCTTTTTAATCTAGAAGAAGAGGAAGATAGCTAACCAGAGAGATACAAGAAGATTCAGCTCCACTACCTGGCCCAAATACAACTCATTTAGTTGTTTCTCAGCAAGTCACAGTTCTTGCAATGATGAGAAAATTTTCCTTTGTGTCATTTAATCAAGGGAGTCCATTAAAATTTTATCGACATCATTATGTTCCCTTACCAACACTCAAAAGTCTACCTAATTTCATAGGCGAAGGACAAAAAACAACTTGTGAGCACATAAGAGATGTGGATACCATTTGTAGTATGCATTATATTATAGAAGAAGACGTGGCTACGAAGATAATTGCAACCTCTTTCAAAGGTAAGGCCTTAGAATGGTTTAGAACTATTTTTGTTGGTTCAATAGATTCATGGGACACACTAGGAGAATCATTAAGCAAATATTTTGAGGATAAATCTGACTACTTATCTCTGGTTAAGAAACTAACAACCATAAAGAGAGCTCCTCAAGAACAAAAGATAGACTTCAATAATAGATTCCTCAAAACATGGAATATAATCCCTATCTTAGTGAGACCTTTAGCTGACCATGCCTTCCTATAATTCTTGAAAAGTCTCAATAGAAATATCTCTGTCATGGTTCAATACATGGGAGGAACCTCATTACCTCAAGCTTTTGACATAGCAGTCAAGGCTGAAAACTGTTTAATCCAAGTAGGCATGATAGCCCCAAGGCCACCCATGCCTATTTTCCCCAGCATCCAGCCCAATATGCCTTTGAGCATCCCTCCATACACTCCTATACCCACTATAGTAACACCTTAGGCTAGTACTAGCTATGAGGAATCCAATGTTAGCCCTTCCCAAGAGCTACTCGAATTAAGTAGTCAACAAGAAATGAAAAAAATTGTTACAGCCAATGAGCAATGAGTTGACTAGCATAAAGAAATAGAACCAAGGGAATAATCAGGGACAATTCTATCAACAAGCAGACAGCAGTATGAAGAAAATTATCAAGATCAAAGATAGAATTTGATAAAAAGGTCATTTCATCCATACAATCTAGTCAAGAAGATGACCCCAAGACAAAACACCCAAGTAGCTGGCTATCACTCAAACCCATTCTTTGGGAAGGAAACTCCAGATTGCTCACCTATTTTTATGAACTATGATTTTCCTATGAAAGAAAAGTCAGAGATGCTGCAACAAGAGGCATTAGCTTGTCAAGCATGTCTCCCTAGGATGGAAGTCTAAAAATCTATAGGGGAAAGTCATCAAGAAGAGCTGGTTTCAAATGAGCAGCGGTTGGAGGACAAAGTTTTTAATTTCCCAAGCTTCAAAAAAGGTATGCCTTCTATGTTTGCATCTGAACACTGTCAATTTGACATCCCAAGTTTTAAGGGGCAATATTCTTTCGAAGAGTCTATACTTAAGGAGTTTCAGTCCACCACTCTACAAGGGTAGTTCTTTCAAGGCATTTGTTTATCCCAAGAGAACCCTCTGGTCTCTCAAGATATTGAACTTCCATGGAAACCTTTATGGACTATACCTCCTAGCTGTCAGATGCCAAGTATTTTCAAGGGTACTAAACAAACATCAGGGCGAGGACTTGTGGTGATTGAGCCTTTATATGGTGAAGAAATGGGGATATATGCTCAAACCAAGATTTTGGTGGGTTTATTTTATGAGCTTCCCCTTTTTGTTGATGAAGAATAAAAAATGACATTACCTATGGCTAAAGTTCAATTAAGACAGAGGTATCACCATAAACAAGGGATTGATAAAGAGCAAAATACTATGCTTTTGTTTGATGAACTACCTAGTTTTGTTGAGTAGGATGAGAAAGATAGAGTCATGAACACATCTGTAATTTTGCAGTATCTTGAGGGAATTGATCGCGATTATATGCTAATTCATGAGCCTTTAGTTATGGAAAAGATTTTTAAAGAAAATAACATTGACAAAAACCTTGGCGAAAATTGTTTGAAGAGCATCATATAGGAATTGTGTGTGGATCTTGATGATAGGAAAATATAGTTGTTCCTAAATGCCTTCAGAGTGTTGACTATTTTCATGACTCTTAGCCTGTTTAAAAGAAGATGACAATCCCCTAACCATGGAAGAGGAGTCGACATGGCTATTCATGATGAGGTACAACCATGAATTTTCAAAGGAAGCCATCAAGAAGAGTTCTATTTTCAGACTTTCAAGAGGCTGCCCCATCAGATACTTGGCCCAGAAGGAGTCTACTAAGACATCCTCATATGATCAATTTGAGGTAAGTAAGTTTGATCCCATTTTTCCTGAGGCAGTTCATTATTTCCTAATATAATTTTTTTGTGCTTCATGTCTTACTAGCTATCCTTTTACATCCAATGCAAGATATCCTAATGAGGAAGGGTAGTTATTTCAACATTCCAGTGAATGGTTTTGTTTGACTAGCTTCTATAATGGTTGGTTTATATTAGGTTAGTTTGACTTGCTTTCCTCCAGGTGCTTGTGCACAAGTAGTTTGTTTCTTTTTTAATATAGTCCTTTTCCCTATTTTGGTTCATTTTCCCTCCTCTTGGTTTCATCCTCCTACTTCCCAAAAGTTTTTGTGAGCTCAAAATATAGAATCTTATGCCCAATGGATCATCTAAAAGCCACTGGTTTTCAATGTATAGAAGGCTGACATCCTGTAGAAATTGTGAAGAATGTTACCCAAAATTTCCCATTACATGACAATTTTGGCTAGAAGTGGAGAAAATGTGGCTCCCATGAGGGTAGAGCCCAGTTTGTATGTTTTTGTGTTCTTCCTGGTCTTGATCTTGTTCATCTGCATGTTCTAGGTCTAGTTTTAAACCCTTCATGTGCAAAAAAACCTTGAAGCCTCTTAAACCCTAGGTTCTTTAGTGGTCATTATGTTTTGTCATTACCTTTTGCCACTTAAGGTTCCTATTCTTCACATATTTTAAACTTGTAAATGATGATCACCTTTTGTGTTCAGTCGCACAGTCACGGTGATTTTATACAGTGATGCAGTTGTGTAGTCATGCTATATTTTTTATGAAGTCATTTAGCTTTGCGAGTGAGCAGGTGAATGGATTATCATGTGGTCATGCAGTCACGACGGTTTTACATAATGTTACCTTCCATCTCATGACTATGCAATCAAGGGGAAAATAAATCATCGCTCAGTCATTGAGGGTTATATTTTTGCTTCAACGCTCACTTAGCATGAAATTTCACTTCAATTATTCAAGCTCGTGAGTGTGAAACTGTTATGCCCTACATCCCTGTCCCTACATTTTGTGTGCAAAATGTTGGGTCCCCCTTTTTTCTCTTTTCCTTTTTCTTTTGCTGCTTTTGCTTGCGGTTCTTTCCTTGTCCTTCTCCTTTTGTTTTCTTTCTCCGGGGTTTTCTTCCCCACTGTCATGTTTTGTTTGGTTGGTTTCTCATCTCCAGGACCCCGGTCCCAGAGGTTGTTCTTTGTTGGGAGTCAGACTCTGGACTCTGGGATTCTTCGCCACGATGTTCTTGAGGTGATCATCGCAGGGAATCCTCAGACTCAGGGTCCGGAGGTTTTCCTATCCGAATATTGCTGGAAGGAGGTGGATTTCCTTTTTACCGTGGGTATAAATAGAATTTATCTATAACTTTCACATTTACCATGATTAAAACACTTACGCACTCAGAGCGATTTTAGAGCGATTTGTAGAGAATTAACGATAATCAGTGCTAAATACTTCCTTCCTTTTCAGGCAATTGTGAGTGCTTCGTCATGGCGGGTTGTGATCATTTGGCAGCTGTAGCTGTTACAAAGCTTTTGTTGTGACTTCTTTCCTTCTCCTTTCAACATTCTTAGGTTGGTGTCTCTTTTCCCACCATTTTTTTTGTCTGTCTAGTGTGTTCCCTCTCCGTTTTAGTTGTCTTTCGGTTCTGTTCATTTTCTCTTTCTAGTTTCACCGCCCGTTGGTGGGTCGGCCCTACCAGAGGGTTGTCCGCCCTCTGTGCTGGTGTGGTTGGCTTGTAAATGATGTAGAAAGCTGTATATATTTCATGCTTTTCCTGGTTTCCCACAGATGTCATTCCGCGGTGTATATGTGTAAATTCTAATGTATATTTGTTATATATCCTTTCATCCCCCATGTATATATCCCTTGGCTCTTCATGTATATCTTATGTATATCCTTCCAGGTAGCTTAGCAAGATGGTCAAGTTGCCTATGTCATCGGTTTTCCGCCCATAGGCTTGTTTTGGAGCAGAATACCACCTGTCTGAAACTCGGCTCGCGGCTGGTTTCAAAAAGGTAGTTTTCTCTCTCCTCTGTGAAACTATCCTAGCCCTCATTTATATCCCATGTGCATATTTAAATTTGTCCAAGTGGCCTTCACTTTTTGTGCATTCAGACAGTTGTCTCTGCCGTCATCGCCATAACTCCTATTTATTACCTATACACGTGGCGCCCACATGGGCTTGACGGTTTTCCTTTTTACACATTCTCACCAACAGCTACTTCTCCAGGCTCTGGGTCTCCTACCATCATCCACCCTATGTCTTTATCAAGTGTGATAAAATTCCCAGACCCAGATGTTCAGTCAATCTTAAGTTTATGTAATTCTTGTGCTTTTCAGGTTTTTTTTTTGAATGAAACTAAATTTTTAGGAAAATCAGGCATCACGGTGGTAAGATCTCCACACCCCAGAGTATTTATTTGTTAATACATTCTGACGGTCACTTTTCCTTGCAAAGTTTCTGGAGTACGCTTCCAAACATGTCTGAAGCATCTGCATCCTCTCCACCCGGAAGTCTAGAGCTACCTTCCGCGATGGCTACCAGAGCGACTGTTAAATCCAAAATCAAAAGGGCCCTGGAGAAGTTGCCCCTAACCATGAAGTTTGTGCAGGATAGTGTTATCATGGGCTCAAAGATCAAGTCCAAGGTTAAACTCATTATCGACACTAGCAGCAGGACATGGCCAGAAATGCAGGCCTTGGTGAAAATGATTTACATCCAGCGACAGGCTGGAGATCAGCTAGCCATCAATGTCGGGGACTCTGGAATCCTTAAGGTGGCTTGTTTCCTGTGCTCTATACAATCTCTGGAGCTTATCCTGAAAATGACTGCCAATTACAACTCTTCTATTCGGGCTGTTATGCTCGCAGCCGCAGAACCCACCGGGTACCCTACTCCTCTAGTATCCCTCGACCTTGACACATTCCAGGCGGGTCTGGGGATCCCTCAATTTGACAAGCCTTCTGTGGTTACAAGGGAAGATGCCTTGGCCCAATTCACACAGTTGGAGGAGGTCGCCCAGATATACATGAACGTTCACTGGCTCAAGGTCCCGAAAAGAGACCCTAAGAGGATGAAGATAGAAATTCCCAGGTCTGAGTTCAAAGAGAGAATTCAGATGGAAATGATAGTGTTGGCCTAGGTCTTTGGGCAGCCCTCTGCCTAGGAATTTTCCAAATGGATGTATTACTTCCTCCTCGGCATCTCCACCAAAGGAGGATACTTCAATTGGGCAACTATAATTTTGAACCACATCGACTCCCAGTTCCTCCAACTGGCCAGGAAAAAGAAATTTTACATGACTTCTTATGTTTTCTAGGCCCTAGCGCAGCAGAGGCCCCATGCCCATGGGATACTTATAGACGACGTGCTCGAGATTGGCCCAGGACAAAAGGCACTATGGGACCATTTCCTGTAGGTTCAATGGGAGGCCAACTTCCCAAGTTTTTGCTGAGTAAACGATGTGTTCGTTTACTATCACTTGCTAACACCCACCCGGGACGTAGGATACCGCCTATCCACAGAGATGATGACTTCGGTCTAGAGTTATGGATATTACTACATCCAATTCCAATAGCACACTTATATTAGGGTCACCGACTTCTCTAGGAAACCCTACTTGTTGCCCAAACACTACAGGGACAAGATCATTCTCTTGGAATACTGCAGGAAGATAATGGAGTTGTATGCACTCTTTGCCTTAAAGAAGGTAACCAATATTTTGTTCCTAATCACCTGTTGGAACTACTCATGTAGTCTGGCCACTGCAAAAGAGGCGGATAACGAGCTTAAAAGCTACAACCTGGAATAATTTTACTTGGCGCAGAAAATTTTGATCCGCACGGTAAGATTGTAGCAACACTTCCCCGGGCTTCAGAGCCCCATCACTACCATATGGAGGATTTCTGGGAAGATTGCCAGGATGACGTGGAGGTGCAGAGCTGGCACTATGTCAGGATGACGGTACGCATGATGGAAAGGTTGAAGCTCTGGAGGTTCCCTAAGGACTTCTCAGACGCTGGCCCCACGATCGATCCCCAGTACAAAGCAAAGGGGATTGATATAATGACCCTCCCACCGGTAAATTGGGATGCCCAGGAAGGGCCAACAATTGAGGACTTCACTCGAGAGGTGGTCGAGCGAAGTCATGCCTACTTCAAGAAGGTGTGCTCT
The DNA here is from genome assembly GCA_018584345.1 of Thuja plicata. Lineage (NCBI taxonomy): Eukaryota > Viridiplantae > Streptophyta > Pinopsida > Cupressales > Cupressaceae > Thuja > Thuja plicata. The sequence continues at coordinate 1,175,729 of MU228488.1, forward strand.
AGAAGTACCCACCAAGCAGCCCAGCTAGTACCAAAATTAACTCCGGGGGATGGGACTTCTTCGTAGGGAGTGGATAAAGGAAAAGGAATAGATACGACCCCTCCTGTGCAAGAAGTCCCCATAAAGGAACAAATAAAGTGGTCAATGGCAGCCTCCCAAAAAATGAGGGAGAAGTTAATCACATGGCTGGCCACTCCAGTACTCATGGCTGGTCCAATTTGTCCCCCTTCCTCCCTGTCATTGGAAACCTTAATGGTGAAGGCAACGGGGGTGGATCTAGCAGAACAAGAATTGATAAGGGATGCGGGGCCACCCTTGGTTACCTGAAGAAAGAAGAGGCTTAACCAAAAGCCTAAGGTAGAGCCAGGGTTGGGTACGCCCCAGGCCCCACAAGTAGAGATCCTCTCTTCTAGTTCTCCAAAGCCAGAAAGAGAAGTAGAGCCTGCCGAAGTCCCAACAAGTCCTCCCTCATAGGAGGAATTTGATGATGTCTTTGCAACCGACGAGTTCAGGAACCTGCAGGGGGATACCAGACAAAAAGAGGTAGAAGTCCCAGCTGCGGAACAAGAAGCTGTGGAACAAGAGCCTGCATAGGAGTACGAGGAACAGATAGAGGAAAGGGAGGCAGAGCCAGAGATTTCCTCTGAGGTTCTTGAGATGCAAAATCTGGGGGTGGACCAACGAAGGCAGAATGAACAAACAACGTCAGTTGGGGGAACCAGACCTTCAGAAATAACCATAACCCGAGCCACCACATTCCAGGTGCTACTCCTGGGAGTGACCTTTGGGAAAGTAATTACCATGGCCCAGACTTTGAATCTCGGCCCAATACCTCCGCTATTGCCAAAGGATGTGCTGACAGAAAAAGAAGCCCCGGTGGTAGATGTCGAGCAACAAGAAGAGCAACATGAAGAGGAAATCCCCAAAGAAGCCAAAAGAAGTCTAGACAAAGAAATAGATATAGAGGACAAGGCTGAGGAGATGGATGTGGCTGGGGAGGATATTACTGATAAAGAAGAAGACACAGGAAAAGGGATGGATGAGGCCCACACCACTGAGGAGGAGCAGCCGCAGGACACTGGGGAAGAACCAAGAGAACAGACTCTGGAAAGTAAGCCACCCCTGCTGCCTCAGTGGTTAGTAGAGAGCAGGAAAAGAAAGGCACCATCCACTCCCAGAACTCCTCTCTCCCTGGCCGAAATGATGGCTCAGGTCCAGGCCCCACCAAAGGCCAAGAAAGCCTGGACGGTTCATAGTCTTCGAACTGGGCCGGGTGGAGAAACAGTTGTCATTGTAGAGACACCTCCCCTAGACGCTGATGAAGCAACCACAGAGCCTAGAGATTACAATGTTGTATAGATATCTATGGGAAAAAGGGGAAAGCAGGGTGAGGTGGACTTGCTGAAGGAGGCAGTTATGAAAAAGAGGCCCAAAGGCTCAAATCAGAAAAGGAAAAAAATGCAAACCTTATGGGGTTGCTTACTGAGCTAGCTTGACCTATCAACGCTGCTCCTCCGGAGGCTTTCACATCTAAAGATCTATCACAAAGTGACATAGAATCCCTGCGAACAATGAAGAAGAAGGCTTAGGCAGTCGATGAGTGGGTCACCCTACAAATAGGAAACACCCGTCGTTTCCTGGTATCCACCCTCCCAGACTTATATATGGCCCGACATGTTCTACACTAGGTAGAGACTCTTATTGACCTATGGGAGGGTGATATTGAAAATTATCAAGCATGGAAGGTAGAGCTTGAAGAGATCCTTGGCCTGGGAGAGGAAATGGTTTTTGAATCTGGAATTCTGGGGGACAAATCATTTGATTTTATGAGGACCCAACAATCTAGGCTTGACCTCACACTGGAGGTAACCAAGCAACTGGTGGCGACTCTACAGGAGAAAGTCAGTGCAATAAAATATTCTTTCAATTTATACAAGTCTTTTGTAGCAAAGACTTTCGGGGCTGACCCCCTCAATACAAATATATGCACGCCAGAGGATTCAGTTTTGGGGAGTTTTGATGAAATGATGAAGTCCCGATATCAATCCCCGGAGGGAATAGATGGTGCTCAAATGACAAGATTAACTTTTATGGTGCTTAGTGGCCATGATGGGGCAAAAATGGCCGATGAATTTAAGGAGAATGTTCCAGACTTGGGGGAACAAATTGAGGTGGCTAAGTATCGAATGGCCAGCCTGAAGGATATCGACGAAGATGGCATCTCCCACCTCCTCCAGGCTTTCAATGATAACAAACAACCATAAGCTTTCTTCGGAGGCCAGAGAAAACCCAAACATTTGGTATTCTTTATTCTTTTAAGAATGTAAGTTCCTGGATCCCAGAGTCTCAGATCTCAAATTTTGTATTCTTTCAAAGTGATCCATTTCTCGGTCCCCGAGGCTGATCGGTCACTTTCAGGGGTGGTTAATAAAGGCTGTCAGAAGGTGGTTGGCTACATCAAGGGGGCGTCGACTTAACAATCATTTTCCTGACAAGATGGTCTTCTCGAGGCACCATTCAGAGGTACACCTGGTGCATTGGAGACAGGGTGCCGCATTTCCCATTTATGAGGCATGTAGCCTCGATCCCCAGGGATCTAATTTCTTCCTTCTCCTTCCTAGCTCTCTTCTCGAGGCCGATTCTTCCGCTGTATATTCTTGTCTCATTCTTCTGACATGTCAGGCCTATTCCATCTCAAGGTCTTTTGTAGGGTAGTGTAGGTAGTACCGGCCCCCAGATATTATATTTTATTGAAACATGATGTAACATAGGGTTAGGGTTAGGGTTAAAAGAAAGTGTATAAATAGCCAGACTAGCCCATTTCCAAGTGTCGGTGAAATTGATGATTTTTCTGTCCATAGTAATAGAAAGGTGATTTCTCATTCTAGTTGCAGAGCTCAATGCTCTATTGTCCCATTTTCAATAGTTAGACGCTCCCCTGGAGCCACCATTGTATTACACACCAGTGCTTGCTGGAAGAGACATTAATGAAGAAGGGATAATTCTTTGCAATGATGTTGTTGGCATTCACGCTTCTGAGTTAATGGTATTTTATGTTTCATGTTCTTTACGTCTTCTGCTCTGATATGTCAAATAGATTAACAACCTCTTTTCCCTCACTATTGATAAAATACTAGCTGATGGTTATGTATTTCTTCAGTATTTAGTGTAGTATATCAGAGCATTATTGATGTCTTGAACGTTTAAGCATAACTATAGTTAGATAAAGTATTTCCAACCCTGTAGGATCTTTTTCATTTTATTTGTTAAGTGTAGAATGCTAGGAGAAACCTCACCTCATTGAAACTCTGGAGAGAACGAGTTGAAGAAACCAGCTATCCCCCCCGAAAATAGTCACTTCTCCCAACTGATTCCCACACCATCATGACCCAACACCTAGGTGCTTGAAGGCCTGGGGAATCTAACTTCCCCGGATAACCTTTGCAGGCGGAGTTGGCCGGTACCCCCAGTACCCAGTGACAACTTATGACTGTTGGCAGACCCAGTCAGCAAAACCCCGTCAACAGAAACCAAAGGAGTTTTGCTTCATCGCTCACTCGCCATGAAATTTCACTTCAAGTCTTCAAGCTCACGAGTGTGCAACCAAAGGAGTTATGCTTCATCGCTCACTTGCTCAAGTTTAGCAGTTAACAAGAAAAGCATTGCGACTATGCGAGGAAAGGGAGTTTTATGCAGTCACTCAATCACACAGGTTATAGACCAAATCAAAAAGGTGTTGTGAATATGTGAATAATCAAGAGAAAGGATTTGTCACTTAATCACACAGGTTGAAAATTCAAACAACAAGGATTGTCTCTCACTCGTAGAGGAAGTTCTAGATTCCTTGTTGATGCTACTAGTGCATGACAGGGTGCCACGTGTTTAGGTTAGATCTGAAGTCAGTGCTAAAGGAATGTTAAAGATGAAGAAAGTCCATGAAGATCAAGCAGTTGGCATGATGGCTTGATCATAAAATGCTTGAAATCTATCATATAAGCCATTAAGTCATGCTCACACATGTCCATGGCGGACCAAGGTAAAGACAGTAATGAATAAACAAAAGGAGATCAATGGGAATGTTTTAAAGTTATTAAAGATGCAAATCTGGGTCATTGATCGAGCAATTTGTGCCACTTATGACCGTTAACATTTTAAATATTCAAATATTCAAAAGATCTGAATATTAGATTCCATGGCAGTGGCACGATTTCTCAGGGTTCCAGACAGATAGATGGGCCAAGCCGACTTCTGAAAGTCACATTTATGACGATGGGAAACCTATTCAAGTCTCTATCTGATCGAATGAGATATTCATTAGATGCAATAATGAGCAGAATTAACAGTCTTAGGGTTTTGAATTATTTATGCAAATCTATTGTAACCCTAATTCCTAAGAATTAGATTGACTCCTGAGCCTGCGTGCTAGATGAGCATTTATATAAGTAGTTTTGAGAGCGTTTAGAGCTTAGAGTTTTCTAGTTGGTGTAAGATTTTCTGTGGCATCTTCTCTGCCCTTAGGTTTTCACCTTGTTGTAATCTTTCATTGATTTCTAGATTATGTATTAGCTTTCTGTGTCATTTTCTCTTCCCTCAAGATTTTCCTTGTCTGTACTTCTCTTACTAGATGTAATCCAGTGCTTTTATTAGATAAATCTTAGAGTTCCTAAGACTTCCTTTCTTCCATCATCCTTCTATACTATTGTGTCTGATTTGATTTAGGTGATCCCATGGATTTTTTCCATCCCTAGTTACTTTGTCTCATTCTTGTGCCTACTTGTTGGAGTGAATGTGTTCTTGCAAGTCACATTTTGTGTCTACTTTCTTGGAAAATCTATTTTTTGTGAAATATTCTCTTTCCTTGAATAGCCTCTTTCCATTTCAGACCTCTATGTGAAATACTTATGCAAACCTATTAAAAAAGATTATTTTCTATTAGATCTAAGAATCTTCATGCTAGTTTACTCACTGTGTTATGTTTCAAGTTACCTTTGGTGTATCACCTAGTAGGATAATTTGCTTTCCAGTTATTTCCTTTCAAGCATTCCTTCTATGCCTTTTCCCTCAAGTTTACTTTTCCATGTCCAGAGAGAAGATTAGGTGATTATCCAAGAGGAACCGGCCTAGAACCTGGAAGCTTCACTTCAATTAGAAAAGGTCCCACAACCTAGAAGTGATTCCCATGTTAGACTAGATTATCAAGACTATGAGAGCTTGAAAAGGGTGCAAAATCTAGTGACTAATAATAACATTGACTACCAAATATTCTAAAGTAAATTACATTGGGTGTGTAATAATACCAAAGCTCATAGGGTGTCTTCTTTGTGTCCTTCAATTATACTTTTTTCAATGTGTAGACAACAGTACTGATAGCTTCCCTCCAGAAAGTTTGAGTGATGCTTTTCTCAATCATCAATGTTCTTGCACAATCAACAATGGATTTGTTTCTCCTTTCAGAAATTTCATTTTGTTCTGTTGTTCTTGGTGCAAAAACATGTCTTTCAATTCAATGTTCATTACAAAAATTAGTGAATTCATCTTAAATAAATTCCCCTCCTCTATCTAACCTTAAGCATTTCAATTCCTTACCACTTTATTTTTCTACCACAGCCTTATACCATTTAAACATCTTGAATTCTTATGATTTATCTTTTAAGAACATAACTGTCTTCATTCTAGAATAATCATCTACAAAGAGAATAAAATAGCTATCTCCACAGTAACTCTCTGTCCTCATGGGTCCACATAAATTGGTATGGACTAATTCTAGAATTGTATTAGATGTACAGGATTTACTCTTGAAACTAGACATTTTCATCTTACTTTTTTTAAAATTCTTGCACATTATATGCTCGGGCTTTGACATGCTTGGTAAGCCTCTGGCTTTTATTTTATTGCCTATCTTTATCATGTTGTCAAAATTCACATGACACAATCTCTTATGCCACAACTATATGCCTTCATTTCTAGCCATTAAACAAGTGGTGTTAATGTCATCAAGATAGAAAATGTTACCTTTTGTCTTTTCACTAGTTTCGATCAACCTTCCCGATTCATTGAATATATCTTCCTTCTTATTATCAAATGCTACTCGGTGACCTGTACTGTTCAGCTGTGAAACACTTAGTAGATTATAATTCAGTCCTTTTACCTAGTAAAAATTTTCAAATTTGATCAGGTTATTCAACATTATGGTTCCTTTACCTTCGACTGGAAAAGGTGTGTCATTACCCAGTCTTACTGATCCACCATTGTAGTATTCAAAAGTTTCAAACTTTTGTTTATCACTGTCCATGTGGCGATTTCAGCCACTATCTATACTCTAGACATCATTCTTGCTAACCTTAGATATGAGTGTAGTTTCTACATACCTTTCTTCTTCTTCATCTGAATCATCTGTCATGGCTACAAATACCATCTCAATGTCTTCTTCAGATTCAGTGTTAGTATCATCAGTTCTATTCTTAGCTAGGTAACAAGCTTTTTTCCCTTTGTCCCTGTAGTCTCGGGTATCTCTTATGTCAGATTATAGGTTGCTTTGGTAATCTCTATTATCACCTTGGTCAAACTTCTTTTCATGTGTTCTATCATTACATCTGTTATCTTTTCTTTTTTTAGGACATCTTGCAGAAAAGTGTCCAACCTCTTTAAAATTGAAACATACAAGTGGTAATTTACCTTTGTGTCTACCTTTTCCTCTCTGCAATCTTCTTGCCATTAGTGCTTTAATCTCATCATGTCCTTGATCCTCATTATCACTTTCACTATAATTGCTCATAGTGTGTCTATGACTTGAATTACTTATTTTCAAAGAAGATTTGAGTAGAGACTCTATAGATGGTAAGACACTATTATCAAAGTTATTTATCTCAAATAAAATAAGTCTACCAATCAGACTATCTAGAGTAACAGTATTGTTTGCAGCTCCTCTCATTTCTTGTATAGTAGATACTCTAATAACATCTATAAATAGTAAGGTTCTTAGGATTATACTTACCATTGTCTCTTCTTCAAGTACACCTCCAACTCCTTGGATAGCATTGACTACGTCTTTGATTCTACAGCTATACTGAGTGATATTTTCTCCTTCTTTCATGCTTAGGTCATCAAACCTCCCTCTTAGGCATTCTGCCTTGGCTCTTAGTACATTAGCATCTCCTCCATGTACTAGCTTTAATTTATCCCACATTTTCTTTGCACAGGTGCCGGTTTTGACATCTTCAAACTCAACATCAAAGAGTGAGGAAGCCAGTTCTATCATCATGCAAATATGCTCATGTTTTTCTCTCAGTTTCTCAAGAGTGTGAGGTCCTGTAGGCAACACATATTCAGTATCAAGGTGTTGAGTAACATCATTACCAATACTTGATAGGTGGAGTCTTATTATTCTTTTCCATGATGCAAAGTTGTCTTTATTCAACTTGGGCACATCTCGCTTGTTCATCTTTTGATCTTTTGCTTGAGTTGTTAAACTCCCTTTCTAAGCACACAAGCTCTGATACCAATTGTTAGAATAAATGAGAGAGGGGGGGGTGTGAATTAGTGGCCTCAAAAATATTTCAATAAATAAACCCAAAAACTGAGTACCATAATATTAAGCCCCTAGTTATTTTCAGTCCTACAAGATTTATGCCTTCAAATAAACTTATCAAATAACTACTACTCGGAGTTCACTGTTAAACCTTATTCTTAATATTTACCAAATAGTAGTCTTTCATTTTTTGAATAACAATAAATTTCTTAGTATATACCGATCAATCTAGATTAGTTATGTGTAATGAAAAACACTAAAGTAATGACTCATAAACATATTGACAAATGAATTTTTAACGTGGAAACCCAGTTAAGGGAAAAACAACTTGGGACCGGTAACCCAAAATTTTCACTCTTCTGAAGTGATCTCAGTGAAGAGCCAACCCTGTTAAAGGTTGCATACACACTGTTATGTGTGACCTTGTTAGAGTATTTAAATAGAATAGTTTGTCACTTGATATCAGGCACTACCTTCTATGACCAAACCCAATGTAGTTTGTCAAATGGTATGTATCTCAATATAGATAGGATTGTTAAGTCCTTCTCGATTAAGATAATTTCTAAATCAATGGTTAAATTGAAACAATAAGTGATCTGTTCACACATACAACTTAGACTTGCAGATTTTCAGATCTATTGTAAGATCATTATACCTTTCTAATCAATATGTCTTTCCTTAGGTTGATTGATCAGGACTGTATGAAGTTGTTCTTCATTAGTTTCTCATCAACATCCTTCTTTTCCATTCACTCCCCTAATTAATAATGAATTAGATTGTCTCTTTATAGACATTTTATCACTGTTTCTCACTTCCTAATTTTCTTATTCTTGGCATGATCCACAATCTTAGCCAATCTTGATTTAAAGAATAACTCAATTTTTATCTCATAGAAATATCCTTTCCAAATGGATAGAACAACTTCAAATATTTTTATTATCTCTGGCTTTTACTTGTTGATTAAAATAATGTCAACAACCAGTTAAGTCTCTCTTTAGCTCTGCCAACTAAGTATTTTGTGGTTTTTGAACTTCAGTTCCTTTCAATTTTTTAAATTTTTGATAGCTTTGGTGAAGACTTCAATTCTCCTTAGGATTCTCCATTCGTGTTGTCTATCCATTGGGGTTGTCTCTCCTTCGAGCATCACTGTGAAGTTTTTCTCGTCAGGTAACACTGAATTCTAGCCGTCAGTTTTTCTTTTGATTCTTCTCATCGGTAATGCTTGTCATTTTACTTGCTTGGGCATCACTGTGACTTTGCTCTTGGGTTTCTCTATCTTTCGGGTTCCACTAGCCATTGATGTTTGTAGTCACTTAGTAAATTCTAGTCTTTTATGAATTACTAAAATCATAATCTTTATCTCTCTGATTCTCTGAAGTCTTTTGACACTTTGTATATAATCAATCAGATTATATCAAGTTGACGTCAATGACAATACAACCCTGATTTAATGTCTTGCATTATCTTTCTGTATTTTGGTGATCAACTTAACATCTTCAAAAATTCAATCAGTTATATGTCATCATTGTATACCACATCGACTTGCGAAGGATAGGGGATGAAAAATGATTTCAACAAGATTATGTATTGAATGTAAACTAATCAAAGAGTATTTGAGAAGAGAGAGAGAGAGAGAGAGAGAGAGAGAGAGAGAGAGAGAGAGAGAGAGAGAGAGAGAGAGAGAGAGAGAGAGAGAGAGAGAGAGATCATAATTCCAATGGAACAAATGACATGAACATAAAAGTTCTAAAACTTAAGTTATGAAAGGATAACTGAAAATTAAGGTATTTAAGAGAAACATGCCTTTAAATAGTGGAAATTATACTATTCTCCTATCTTATTTCAGATTTTTAATCATATAAAAATAATAATCACGACAGCTTTGTTCACTTTATTTCTTAAAAAAAGAAATAGATATATTGATTTATGTGTTAGATATGTTGAACGATCAAGAATCTTAAAAAGTGAAAAGATGCACATATGATAATTTAGCATGTAGATGAAATAATTTATGAAATGGTGAGGAGATGGATATATGTGAATGGATTGAGAGATGTTGCAGATATACAAATTTTAGATTTGCATACATTGATTCAAAGTTGAATACTTTTTGGACTAGTTAATATAAACGAATATATAGAGCATATATATGTTGCTCTATGGTTGTATAGATGAATTAGCTAAAACAAAAAATGTATTGAAGATAGATAATATAGGATGTTGGATTATGTGGATTTGATGAAGATTGGATTAGTTTGAGAGATTTAGATTTTATGTTAATGATTGACCCTTTTCCATATTTGAAGAAATAAGCAACAAGACCTCAAAGGTACAAAAAATGAGTTTGGATTTAAGGGGTTGCATTAGTATTAATAATGAACACATGTCAAGCATAAAAACAATATAGATTATTCAAGTGAGAGTATAAATCCTTGTATTCCCCCATATATATATATGATTTGAAAGCCACTAATATACCTTTTTGGTGTTTGAAAATGTTTATGATTTGAAAGCCACCAATATACCTTGGGACTGATGTTAGGAGTGGTTAGCTCCAAATATGAAATCTCTACAAGGTAACTGGACTAACTTTAGGGACAAGACTGCCCTCTGCAATTCTGGCTCTGTTAACCCAAGGCGGGTACACCTAATCCAGATAGATCTTCAACTCTTTACAACTCCAAGTTACTCTGGATTATAATAATAGATAATGGTAAGAAAGTACTAAATTCTAACCAAACATTCATTGAATCTCCATTACCATGTAAGAAAATATCCAACAACCAAAAAACATAAAGAACTTTGGGAATGGTTTTAAGGTAAATTTACAGGATATATCCAAACCAAATAAGATATGTTTGTCAATAAAATGTACTAATCCTTGACCAATGCCTTATCCATTGGGTTGCTTCAATACAAATACTGGAAATAGAAAAACACCTATTGTCAAAGACTCATAGCCATAAATACAAGAAATTCAAGCCATACACTTCTTATAGAATCTAATAGAAGTAACCCCAAGGTGTGCTCACACAATGTTCTAGACAGGAATTTTCTTGCCCCAGTATACTTAGGATCACAATTCCTCTTCTAGGATCTCAATATCCTCAAGACACTGAGCCTAAGACTATTCCAAATCTTCTCCAAGAGTTATTCTTCTTGTGTTTAACCTTGAAGGACAACTACCACTAGTTTTGTCTCAATGCTTCACACTTGCTTGAAGGATTCCAAACATAAACCCTTCGTACCAACTCCACAAATGCTACAAGGGTCTTGTCTACTACTTGTATACACATTATGAATCCATACATTCCCATTTTAATAGGTCTTTAATCCCAATTTAGTCAAGTTCCAAATCTTCACTCAAAATGATCCTATAAGGCCTGATTGACCAATTAGCCCTATCCAGAGGGTTTTTTTGGATTTCTTCCCAAATCTCCCAGAAAAACCCAAAAAATAATCTAGGATCCTGATACCCTTGTTGAAGACCTAAAGGATTTTCAAGGTCTAGGGTCCCCAAGTGTTCCATACACTCATGTCCTTAATTGTAGGGCTATTAGACCTATTTTGTCTCTTCACAAGTAGTCCACTGACTTCTATGGAGAAATATATCAAAATGGATTTGATGAGATTTGAAGTCCTAACCAAGGATCTACAATACACTAATGACTCTAATACACACTTGGTTCATAACTCTCATACACACCCTTGTCTCTGGATTCATCTTTTCCTTTGCCATACACCTAACCGGACATTCATAGCTCGCCTAGGGCATGGCTATAAATATCAAATCGATTCCTCTAAACTCCTAATTGAATATTCACACTTTAAAGAGGCTCCCCTAATACATTCATCCAAACTTTTGAGTTTCCCACTATTTGATTTCACGGGGGAGCCATAAAACCAAAAACTACACTGAACTAGACCAGTAGACTCCCTAAAACTTAAACAATTTCCTAAGGCTACCAAATCAACACTAATATAATTTCTCACTGAAATAAAAATTTATGAATAGACTCCTACTACATGAATCTACCAACATCTTAAGCTTTTCAATCCATTAAAACATTAAGAACATTCAAACAAGTGGACTGTACTCTGTATCTCAAAATACTTTCTCTACTCACTTTCAAAAACTTGCCTACAATCATTCTACTACGGGAAATGATCAATGGAGTATCTTAAGATGCTTCCTCTACCATTTTATGCCACTAGCATTGATTTCCTTCCTCCATTTCAAAAGGAATCAAAAAGTTGTCTATGTTGCATGTAACATTTGCAAAATTGCAAAATGTTGTCATGACAACATTTAGCATCTTTTACATAATTGCTCATAACTATATTTTAGGACCTCTATCCTTCTTCATTCAATGAATACACATAATTAGAGACTTTTTAGGCACTTTCCACTTCACACCTAGGTCTAGGATACATTTAGACTCATTTTCCCAATTCTATGCCAAAACAAGCAATAAAGAAAAACCAACTAAACTAGATTGGATTAGTTCTAGTTACTTCATCCATATAGTCACACACCTTGCTAGACCTTCTAAGGTCAAAATTAAATCACTGACTTGGCTAGAGTTAGTTACAAGCCAAAAATATAACTAGAAATGGAGAGTTTGCCTAGGTGCTCCTACACAATCCTCCCCAAATGAAAAAGCTTCAATCCACTGTTGGATTGAGTAACTTGAGGTCGATGCCCAACTTTTTGAACTTTGTTTCCTTTATCCAAACTACATCTTCATATTTTTGTCCATGCCACTTCACTAAGTGTTCTTGGTATTCCTTCTTCCTTGTCTTCTTGTAGACTCTGGAATCTAGTATGTGTTCTACCTTCTTGATTGGTGCAGCTGGCAAGTTGAGTTCCTCCACCTCCTATATAACTTCAGTCAAACTCTGATCTACATATAGGATTGGACCTTTGTATAAAACCAGGTCTAGAACATTAAACACTGGAGAGACACCCATATCCTCTGGTAGTTGCACCTTGTAGGCATTAGCTCCACATTTGGCCAGTATGATACATGGGCCAATTATTCTCATCTGAAGCTTATGTGGTGTTCCTTTTTGTAATTTGGCTTTGTCGAGGTGAACCATCACTAGGTCCCCAACTTTGAATTGGACATCTCTTTTCCTCTCATCCACTTTTCTCTTAATCTTCTCTATATTTTCAATGAGTGTCTTCCTCACTGTCTCATGGACTTCTTGAATAGAATGTGCAAATTCATCAGCATAGAAACTTCTCTTGGCTCCATCCTTCATATCTCTGAGCTCATATATGCCTCTTGGATGAAGGCCATAAACTATTTTAAAAGGACTCTAACCAGTAGTCCTATTCAATGTGTCATTGTAGGCATATTCTTCTTTCCCAATGAGTTGGTTCCAAGTTTGACCATACTCCTTAGTTAGACACCTTACGATATTTCCAAGACTCCTATTGACTACCTATGTTTGGCCATCAGACTGAGGATGGTATGAAGATCCAAAACACAAGTTGGTTCCCAAATTCTGCCAGAGGGTCTTCCAAAAATGACTCATAAACTTTGTGTCTCTGTTAGACACTATGCTTAGTGGCAAACCATGTATTCAGACTACCTCCTTGAAGAATAGGGAAGCTATCTGACTTGCATCATTTTTTTTCTGGCAGGATACAAAGTGTTCCATCTTACTAAATCTATCCACAATAACATAAATGCTATCCATTCCCTTCTTTCTCTTGGGCAATCCCATTACAAAATCCTTGCTCAAACATTCCCATGGTCTGGTTGGAATGGGTAGAGTCTGGTATAGGCCTGCATTAGTAGATGTACCTTTTTTAACACAACCTTCTACATATCTCTTAACATCCAAATTCATCTTGCGCCAAAAGTAAAATCTTTGAACTAATTTTTGTGTCTTATTAACACCAAAATGGCCACTAAGTGAAACATTGTGTTTCTCCTGGATTAGATTCTCCCTAATAGAACCCCTAGGGACACACAATTGACTCCTTCCAAACAATAGACCACTCTACATAGTATACTCAGAGAATTGACTATGAAAGTGATTCTTATATTCTTGGCATACCTTGTAAATGTCTGCAAAGTCCTCATCTTCACCATATAGGTCTTTGAAGTTGTCTATCCCCATGCTCTACAGCTGTATCTCTTGAGTGGTCAGGGCTCTTCTACTTAAGGAATCTTCTACCTTATTCTGCAATCCCTTCTATTGTTTGATGTTGAAGGTGTAAGCTTGCAGGTACTCAACCCACTTCATATGCTTGTGACTAAGTTTATCTTGAGAGTTCAAGAAACTTAATGCTTGATTATCTTGACAGACTATGTACTCTTTTTGAAGAAAATAATGCCTTCACTTTCTCAGTGCTTGGACGAGAGCATACATCTCTAGGTCATAAGAAGATTATTTCTTCTTAGCTTCACTTAGTTTATCAGAGTGGAATGCCACTGGTCTTCCCTCTTGACTCAAGACTGCACCAATAGCTACATTAGTGGGATCACATTCCATAGTGAATAGCTTATCAAAGCTTGGAAAAATTAGGATTGGTTGGGTATAAATATTTTTCTTTAACAACTCAGACCCATGGTTAGCTTGTTAATTCCATGCAAATTTATTTTTCATCCCACCCTTGATAGTATCAAGCATAGGAGCACAAATTGCACTAAATTGTTTGATAAATTTTCTATAGTACTGTGCTAAGCCATGAAAAATTCTTACCTCAGTGCTTGTTCTTGGAGTAGGCTAGTTGATGATGGCCTCCACTTTTCTTGGATCCATCTTTAGGTTGCCTTGAGATAACACAAATCCAAGATACACTAATTCTTTCTTGATGAATTCACACTTCTCCAAGTTTATCATCAACTCCTCCTCATGTAGCTTCTTGCAAACCATTTCTAGATGTCTAAGATGTTCTTCTCTCATCTTACTATAGATGAGTATATCATCCAAGTAGACTACCACAAAATTTCCAACATAGTCTTTAAGGACTTCATTCATCAACCTCATGAATGTTGATGGGACATTGGATAGCCTAAATGGAATGAAAAGCCACTCATACATTCCTTCTATGGTATTGAAGGTTGTTTTCCATTCATCCCCCTCATTTACTTTGATTTGATGATAGCCACTCTTTAACTCTATCTTGGTAAAATACCTTGCTCCTCCTAGACAGTCAATTAGGTCTTATATCCTAGGGACAGGGAACCTATACCTAATGGTTATTTTTTTATTGCTATGGATTTATTACATAACCTCCATGTTCCTCCCTTTTTAGGGGCTAAGATAGTGGGTACGGAACAAGGGATAATTTTTTTCCTAATCAGACCTTGGCTTAGTAGTTCTTAAATCTGCCTAGCTATCTCCTCATTTTTTTTAGGAGTCATCTTATATGAAGCCTTATTGGGAAGGATAGCTCTAGGGATTAGGTCTATTTGGTGGCTTAATGACCTCTTAGGTGGTAGGTATGATGTTTTTCCATCACAAACTATTCCTTCATACTTCTGTAGCAGCTCCTACACTTCCTTTGGCAACTTTGTCTTCTTGACTGCTCTGTCAGCATTTTCTTCCTTTGGTTTCAACACCACTGCAAAACCAACTCCCTCTCCTTCTTCTAAGGCTTCTAAGAAATCTTTCTCACCCACCATGAGAACATCTTGTCCAAGTGACTTCTTTTCTTTATCCTCAAATAGTGACTGGATTTTAAATGTTGCATTATCCTTCTTTAAAGAATATGAATTCTTTTCACCATCATGCAAATCCTTTCTGTTGAATTGCCATGGTCTAACTAGGAGTAGGTGACATGCATCCTTGGGTAGCACATCACACAATACTTTTTCCTTATACCTCCAAATTTAAAAATCCACCCAAGCTTGTTCATGGACACGGACATGTTGCCCTTTGTTTATCCAGGTGACTTTGTAAGGATTGGTGTGGGGTATTCTTGTCATATTCAACTTGTTGATTGCTTCCTTTGACACTATATTTTTAGTAGACCCTGAGTCTATAATGACTCTACACACCTTTCCCATAATTTTACACTTTACTCTAAACATTGACCTCCTCTGACTAGGCTCTTGTTTTACTGGCTCCTTAATCAGAGTTCTCATCATCATAATATTTTCACCTTCCTTTGACTCTAAGGGAATCTGAGGGTGTTTTTTTCCACTACTAGTCTATTCTTGTTCACCCTCTTATCATTTCCTTGAGAATTAGTACCCTTCTCTAGACACCTGTATGTAGGATGTCCCATTTGGTGGTAGTGGTAACACTTCATAGTGGCAAATTAGTTACCCCTACCTTGGTTGTTGTTTCTTCCTCTGCCACTAAATTTCCTTCCTCTATTTATACCCCCTCTGTTGGAGTTTCCTTCTTTTTGTTCAAAAAATTTGGTCTCCCCTTGATTATTTGGATTAGAACTCCTTCCACCATATCCACCTCTCTGTCCTCTAGTGTCTGTCCCTCTACCTCTTCCTCTGGTAATACTAGAGTCATGTTTCTTCCTTAGCTTATCTTCAACTTTGATGGCAATTTGGTGGCACTTCTGAATGGTGTATGGAGTCAAAAGACTCATCTCATCTTGTATGGTCCACTTTAGTACATTAAAGTATCTTTATACCTTAACCTTATCCTCCTCTGCAACTCTAGATCTCATGCAAAGTCTCTAAAACTCTTCATTATAGGAGTTTACATCTAGGTCCTTCTGTCTCAAACCTTGTCTTCTCTTATGCAATTGGATTTCATAATCCTCAGGGATATAAGAATATCTAACTTTTGCAACCATATCCTTCCATGAAGAAATGGGCCTTTTTCCTTCCTTTTCCCTCTCATCTTGGATGAATTTCCACCAAGTGAGTGTAGACCCTCTCAGTCTATCTTTTGCAACCTTTACCTTTTGAGCGTCAGTGATTCCATCACACTGAAAATGGTTTTATAGTCCCTCTATCTAATCAAGGACTATCTCTGGCTCCATATTTCAAGTAAAGATTGGAACTCCTTGTAGTGCTTTTACACTCATAGCCTTTAAATCTTTCAGGAATGGCTCCTAAGTAAGGACAAGGTTAGCATCGGGTACTTCATCATCAATGGCAATGCCCTTGCCTTTCCCTTCAAACTTATCATTTACTTCATCTTCTTTCACATCAACTTCATCTACCTTTTTCTCTAATTGAGCCAATCTGTCTCAGAGTATCCTATTCTCCACTTCTTGATTATCTAACTTCTTAGCCAAGTCAACATTGGTCACCATTGTTGACTATCTTACCAATTCTGTTGGTTGGAACATTAACCACAAGCTTAATCAGGTATGTTATGATACCAATATGATAGAAGTAACCCCAAGGTGTGCTCACAAAATGTTCTAGACATGAATTTTATTTCCCCAGTCTACTTAGGATCCCAATTCCTCTTCTAGGTTCTCAATAACCTCAAGACACTGAGCCTAAGACTATTCCAACTCTTCTCCAAGAGTTATTCTTCTTGTGTTTAACCTTGAAGGACAACTACCACTAGTTTTGTCTGAATTCTTCACACTTGCTTGAAGGATTCCAAACATAAACCCTTCATACCAACTAAACAAATGCTACATGGGTCTTTTATACTACTTGTATACACATTCTTCATCCATAAATTCCCATTTGAATAGGTCTTCAATCCCAATTTAGTCGAGTTCCAAATCTTCACTGAAAATGATCCTACTAGGCCTAATTGACCAATTAGCCCTATCCAAAGGGTTTTTTCTTGATTTCTTCTCAAATATCCCAAAAAACCCTAAAAAATAATCTAGGATCCCGAGTCGCTTTTTGAAGACCTAAAGTATTTTATAGGTCTAGGGTCCCCGAGTCTTTCGTACACCCATGTCCTGAATTTTAGGGCTATTAGGCCAATTTCATCTTTTCACAAGTAGTCCACTGAATTCAATGGAGAAATCTATCTAAATGGATTATATGATCTTTGAACTCATAACCAAGGATCTAAAATACTCTAATGACTCTGAGACCATGCTTGGTTTAGAACTCTCATACACTCCCTTGTCTCTGCATTCATCTTTTCCACTACCATACACCTAACCAGACAGTCATAGCTCACCTAGGGCATGGCTTTAAAAATAGAAAATTGATTCCTATAACCTCCTAATTGAATATTCACATTGTACAAAGCATCCCCTAACACATTCATCCAACCTTTTGAGTTTCCCACGTTTGGATTTCATGGGGGAGCCATAAAACCAAAAACTACATTGAACTAGACCAGTAGACTCCCTAAAACTTAAACAATTTCCTAAGGCTACCAAATAAACACTAATATACTTTCTCACTAAAATAAAAGGTCTTGAATATACTCCTAGTACATGAATCTAACAACAGATTAGGCTTTTCAATCTATTAAAACATTAAGAACATTCAAACAAGTCGACTGTACTCTGTATCTCAGAACATTTGCTTTATATAATTTCAAAAACTTGCTTACAATTATTCTACCTTGGGAAATGAGTCATGGAGTATATTAAGATGCTTCCTCCATCATTTTAGGATACTAGCATTGATTTCCTTCCTCCATTTTGAAAGGAATAAAAAATTTGTCTATGTTGCATGCAATGTTTGCAAAATTGCAAAATGTTGGCATGACAACATTTAGCATCTTTTTCATAAATGCTCATTACTAACTTTTAGGACCTCTATCCTTCTTCATGAAATGAATACACATCATTAGAGCCTTTTTAGGCACTTTCCACTTCACAACTAGGTCTAGGATACATTAAGACTCATTTTCCCAATTCTAAGCCAAAACAAGCAATAAAACAAAACTAACTAAACTAGATTGGATTAGTACTAGTTAATTAATCCATCTAGTCACACACCTTGCTGGACCTTCTAAGGTCAAAATTAAATCATTGACTTGGCTAGAGACATTTACAAGCTAAAAATTTAACCAGAAATGGAGAGTTTTCCTAGGTGCTCCTATACGAGAATCCTTATGAAGATACACCAAGTGAATCTATGTTATATCCAAAGCATATTCAATTTAATCCTAGATCAAAACTAATGAATATAACACATACACAGATAAATTGTATGTAATAAATTAGAAGATCCAAAACTCATAAGGTCAACACCAAGGAGAGACATGAAACTGAGAATACTTATATTAAGTATCATGAGTCAAATTTATGCATCAACATGATTGAGAAACTACACCACTCAATAATATGCAAAAGATCAAAAGAAATTTCTATTTTTTCTTGAAAATAGTTTAAAAATAATCTTTTATATCCTCGGAACCAAAAGAAACTGAAGGCGCTCTGAGACTCAAAAATTGTGGAACCCTTACAACAAATAAAAGAAAGGGATATATAGAACTTCTAGATATTGAAGAACAATTATCTAGTGTTATAAAAAATATGATTTAAAACCATAAAATACCCCCTCATCATAAATGCATTCAGGTTCTATCCAAACAACACCCTATGACTGTGGCTATAAACCCATAAAATTAGTTTTATCTCTGAACTCTTGTGCAACCTAGGATACAGAGCCATTGCTTTAAACCCCTCTAAAATCAATTCAAAAATTTGTTGCAACAACTATTTCTGGCATGGGAATCAATATAAATGGCTCAGATTAATCCTTTTCACAACTTTAAAACAACGTCGTTGATCTTCCTTTAAGTCACCCGGGCTTCAAAAATTAGTTCCTGCCAAGTGTCGTCTCACCGTAATGCCTTTAAGATTAATCTTTGATTATATTTCCCTTTGAAGCTTCACGCCCACTGTCTAATCAAGACAAACTTATGGTACCTTTAATCTCATTTGAAACCTAGGACCCATGACCTCAGTAGAGCTACGTGTCACTTAGGCGCAATGCCTAAAGAACCAATCTTGTTTTCATCTTTCCTTCAAGGTAAAACGCCCACCGTTCGATGAAAAGAATCTATTAGCACATTATTTTTACTTTAAGTCTCAAATCTGGACCGCCACTTCCCACGTTTCAGCCCATTTTTACTTAAATACAGATCATCATCCACTTTAAGGTATAATACCAACCGTTGGATTAGAAAGATCAAACCATCCCTTAACTGGTTTAGTAATCGAGAAATCCTAGTCCCACTAACCTCCACTTAGAGAAAGGGTGAAATTCCTTAAGGACTAACCTTTGTGCATCTTGAAGATCAAGGCAAAGCACTAGCATAGTTCATCCTCTTGTATGTCATAACCTTCTTTAATTTGCCCTTAAGTCAAGCATCACAATCCCTTTGTATCACTGAATCGCCAAATTCTGTCTTAAGTATGGTCTAATCATGACATTCAAAGATAAAGACTATCTCTGAATCGCCAAACATTTGTCTTGACTCATGGTTTATCTGGAGATTGAACAATAGCCGCACATCCTGATCTCACTCAATGGTCTGGGCCAAATCTTTGAAGATTTTACCTAACCCTCAGTTTTTTTTGAGATTCAGTGAAAAAGCATATCTCCTAATCGCTGAATGATTTCCTTAACTCTAGTTTGGTCTCAAGATTCAGAGATAAAGGATATCTCTAAATCGCTAGATAAATTACTTAACTCGACTTAAACTGTGAGATCTAGCGAAAACCCTCCAATCAAATCAGCATCAACGACCCTCGCCAGATCTCTAGATTATTTGAGACTTAATTGCCACTTTATGAGATTCAGAGACAAGCATAAAATTTAAAGACCCTCCTTTATCTCTAGATCTCCAGATGCTAAGAACTTAACTACCAATATTAAGAGACCAGGAGATAACCACCGTGCCAAGTTGCTGAATTAAAAGAACATATTCCTTGCCCTTCTAAAACTAAGAAATAAAATACCGTGCCAAGTCTCCAGTCCATAGATAATATTCGATCTTGATTGCGAGATTAGGAGACAAGACCTAGGATAAAATAAAATGAAAAGGGCTCGGCTAGGAAACATGACAAAAAGCACATGGGGTTAAAAGACATAAGTGGCATTAAAAAGTAACTTGAAAATATAACAAGCCATAAAGAATTAGGGTTTTTCAAACATGCCAAGGGTTTTAGGGCCTTATGGAAAATAAGACATTGGGACTAGGCCTAGAACACTCAGAAAAATGGGAGGAAAACACCATTGAAGGCAAATTTTTAACATACCTGACACTACTAAAGGTACAAAGGCATTTCTCAAGGTAGAATATACTATTCATGACTTGAGAGTATATTCAAGTTTACTTTAAGGGAATAACCACTTGGTATTACACTATAAGAAAGGATGACCAATCGATTCATCTGTAATATGACTAATGGTTTCTACATGTTTCCATAATATACCTCAAGGGTACATGAGTTAATATCCTTAGATGAAATGGATCTGAAATAAAATATGTTGGAAAGGAGATAATCACTTTTAAGCTTCATTTTACGAAGGTGTAAGGTACTTTGGTGCTAATCTTGATTGATGATATTTTAATTCCAAAAGTTATGACTTTTATTTTTCCCCCCACCTTTTATACTTTTTTGGAACACTAGAATTGGGGTTATCTCCAAGACAAAGAAAACCCTTAAGGAGCCCCCCTACTATGATGGTATAGTCACTTATGGTCACCGAAGATTACATGGAGTGCAAGGAGATCATACATGATTTAATCCTTGGGATGAAATGATAAAAAATAATATATCAAAAAATATTTTGATTTCCAAGATCACCTAAGGATTTGATGAGACAACACACATTTGATTAGGTATGAAACCATAATATATAAAGGATAATTCCACTTAAGAAGAAAATGTGCCTAGAGTAGTGGGAAAAGATTTTGCCTTTGATAAGTAATTGCTACAAATGATAGTGTTCTAGTCTTTTAGGATTTTATCTTGGACAAGTATTTTTTGAGATGTTAGATGACAATGAAAAATTAATTAAATAATTAACAATAGGGAGTAGAAAAAAATAACTATCAATACAATAATAGAACTTTATCATTGAAGTACTTTGAAACATGGCACCCTTACATTAAAATATGAAGAGATTACCTTAGTGAAAATTTCATACAGCTTACGATGTTTCAGATACACTTTAACATGTTGGATGAATACATCTTATAGTTTTGTACATATGCCACTTTTTTAATCATACCATATAATAGTGTTAAACTTTAAAAAAAAATTAGGGTTAAGTCTACAAAACAAATCAAGGGGTTAATAGGGTAAGCATTAGGAATTCTTAATCCATGAATTTTAGAAGAAAAGTAAACTAGAGATAAAAGAGTGTTAAAGTTCAATTAGGGATTATTCTTTTTAGAACTACTAATTTATGAGTGGATATGGTGCAACATATTGTAGAGTCATTGAAACATTAAAATGACCAAAAACTGTGTGAAAATGTACAAAAATAGTTTTGAGGTGAAAAAAGATGGTTAGGGTGATGTATATAATCCTAGGCTCAGATTCCTCTATACCAAGAAGTTATTAAGGGCCCTAAATATCCTAAAAAATTTTCAAACAAAGATGACAATACATATGGTTCAATAGTGTTAAATACAATGAAATGTAAAAGTAGCAAAAGAGTGTGATAAACTCTCAAGTAAGAAATCAAGTATTAAGATGCCTCGTAGAAGGTCAACGTGACACAAACCTTTAGGAACATGTTTACCGATAAAAATAGGTGATTAGACCAACATATACCATAAAAAATTCATCAAATAAAAATGGTGATGCATATGGTGTAATAAATATAACATGAATAATTGTGAAAGCATATGGCTAAGTGTGAGTGCATAAAATAAAATAGGCGTCGAATACACCAAACTATAAACTACAAGTGAAAATTTTTGAAAACACTTGAAAATGATCGAAAACAGGACGTAAGGTCTCACTATTATCATTGAAGATGTATACATCAAATTGGAGCATGCAAATGAATTAACTAAATTAATTCATCTTCTCACATTTAGATGTAACACTAAAGATCAGGCAAAGAATTGAAAAACATGATTTAAAAAAAAAAAAGAAAAAAAAAAAGAACATAAATTCTCACCAAACTAGCCCTTCTTACACCATAGAATGGTGGTTGGACTGTAAGGATGACATATTTGGTTGCATGTGAGTGATGTCTCTTGTAGCATGACTTTTTTTAAATGCCCTAGATTAAATAGCTTAGATTATGACCAATTTATAATGTTTTGTCTAAAGGATTAGATGGGTATGATCAAGTCAAAGGATCATGGAGTCTAATTGGTTGAGACCTTTGAGAGGATGATA
This sequence comes from Thuja plicata, assembly GCA_018584345.1. Classification (NCBI taxonomy): domain Eukaryota; kingdom Viridiplantae; phylum Streptophyta; class Pinopsida; order Cupressales; family Cupressaceae; genus Thuja; species Thuja plicata. The sequence goes on from MU228488.1 coordinate 1,198,486, forward strand.
GGAGGACAAGTGTCGTCGCATGGTTGGTTGATAGAGAGGGGTTAAAGGTTAAAGAGAAATTTTTGATAGAGAATCCTCTTGGAAAGAGTGGACGGTGAACATTAAAAAGAATATTTGGGAGTAACCTTGAAGGATGGAAAAGTACTTGACCCGTGTGACTTGTACAAAATTCCATGTGACATGTACAAAGGCCCTTACTCTTTTGTACAACTTAGAAAAAAAATACTTAATTAAAAAAAGTTAGACTAAAATTTTGCATGTGCAAATGTTGGAGTAAAGTGCTAACTATTTTAGCCCACTTAATAATAAATGAAAGAAACATAAAATAAATGAGTAAGTAGATATGTTTATTAAAGAAGCCCTACATAGCCTACTTCTAGAGTGTACCCTAGTGACATCTACCAACATCAAATTGTTGGGGGATCGAACATTTCATAAGTTCTGTAAGTCTTTCGATAGCTTGTGAGCTTTGACAGGTTGGAAGAATGTCATAATCAAATTTATTAAGGAATGGCTGATAGTTCTATTTGTAGAGGGTACTGTGTTCATAAGATTTCTTGAGTGCATATTTATGGATATGAACTCCTTCATTTGTCCATGTCCCTGCAAATTTGATTTGACGTTGGTACTCTAAAACGACATATCTTGATCATTAATAGAGTTCGACACTTCAAAGAGAGAAGAGGTAAAGAGTTTTGGTCATAGTTTAAATGGAATCTTCGAAGAGCTGATTAATGTAAATTGTGATTAGTATAGTGTGATTGGGTTTTCACGTATAAGTAGTCTAAAATTCTTTCATTTTCTTCACTAAATACAAAGCTTTGATTCTTGATCTCCATTAATTTCCCTGGGCTGGTTCATCAATCATATCACGTTAGATATATAATATATATATCAACATGAACCTTGCAAAGGTTAGCATCAAGATTAAGAAGAGAAGGGAAAAAGCTACGCTAGACATACCACCTAAGATGAAGTAGATGGAATGTGTGGAGTGGAATTATGTAAGTTAAGTAGGCAACGATCGCTTCTTTGATACGACTCGAGCTAACAAAGTACCCTGTTGCCAGCACAAGGTATTGAATGTTTCAAGCAGACTTTATAGTGCAAAGTCTGGCAGACAATTTTGGCTGTATTCTTGTACAGGTTCATTCTTTTCAAATTTTTTGATTGCCGATTCACATTAGGGTTATGAAACAAATATGGATTCAAACCCTAGTTTGCAATAGGTGGTTGCAAGATAGGACGGGCTTTCCCCTTCGCGAGATATAATCTTCCTGCAATTTGCCTATAGTGTCTATCTAGACATAGGAGACATTAGACCAAGTTTTGGTTATTCTTTATATAAAATGGTTTATATAAAATGGTATAATGTGAAAAATACAAATTGAAATTATTTAATGCATTTTCAGTTGATTTTTTAAAAAATTTACAATATGATAAAGGCTGATTATAAGAATTAAACCATTAATTTTTTTGTGAAAATGAAAGTGTCCCATCAGAATGCATATCTATTAGTATTATAAAAAAGAATATAATAATTTTTTATTTTTCAATTAAATAAAATATACACTCAAAGGTATATTTTGATGTGTAGATATACATTTTTCAACTTATTGAAAAGAAAAGTATTGCATTCTTTTATCTTCTTTCATTTGAATCATATTTGTAATTTGAACTGATTATTGTTGATTGTATTACATAATTTAAATTTAAAATATAGAGTTTTATATTATAGTTAAATTATATGACCTCGATAATCTCATAAAAATATTGAATATTATAAAATATTATAAATATGAAATCTTATATTTGTGGATATTCATACTCACATATGCTATATTATCATTTCGGTATTTGTATTTGGGAATGGTGAATTTGATATGTGTACATTGACCTGAATTTTTACTCTTTGTAAATTAATAACACAACTTCTAGAAAGAGTGACTCGAGAGTCGATAGATTTGAATTTTCAATTAGGTAGACTATGTTGTGGCATATGACATACTCACCTAGAGAGAATGAATTAGATTGACCTTGAATGAGGCAATAAATAGTGAACCTTCGCTAGTGGTTAAAAATGTGGCTACTTTGTGTGATACACATGTTGCGTTGAGAATTATATGAAGTCATTTATGACAAGAAACAATGTAGTGTAGAACTAAGTGTATAGTTTTATATATTATATTTTTCTCTAACTTTGGTGTGTCTCCAAAGCTACATATAGCAATGTAAAATATGATATAAATGTAATAGATGCAAAAACCAAGATATAATATTTCTTAATGTATTGCGACCTTTATGGGTCTTATTAGAATATTACATCTTCTTCATATGCAAACAAATATGTAAGATACACCAAGAAAACAAATTTGTTGCACAAAAATCCATATTTATCAAAGTTGCAGGCATGGACTCGAGAATCTTATATTATTCTAACATATTCTATAGTTTATAATTTATAACAGATTACTTGGAATTAAACCATTGTTATCCTCAAAATGTATACACATGAGATTAGTTTGGAGAGGAAATTATGACACATAATGTGATTTTTTAAGGTGGAACTAGTTTAGTCAAACAATATATAGAATCAAAATTACCTCTAAAATTTAGTGTAAATGGATTTACAATGCATAAATTCCCAAAGGTGGAGATTAACGTCTAGCTCCCATGATGTATTCAAGCATTATATCAATAAAATATAGTGTAGTGAAATTTTTTATTCTTAGTGAAATATATGAGTTGAAACTAGAGTGACGAACATGACATATGAAAGAACAATATCGTATAAAATTAAAAGTACTTTTATAAGGATTAAATCACCCTTTCAAATTGAGCTTGAGATGTCATTGATCATTTATTTTAAGGAGATGAAAAAAAGTTTAATAATGTAATCACCATATATATGGTTAGGTGTATATTTTTATTAACTAATAGGTCTCCCATACATACATTGAATATTAAATATGGATGAACTATTATGTCATTGACATGCTTGTATTAGATTACTCATATTATGTATAGAGGCTAATGGTAGCCATAACTTGGGAATTCACTATTTAGAAATGAAATGATAAGAGGAAATTGTGTGTAATTTTGATCATCAATACAATTGATGCACTATTCATATGAATTCATCTGAGATTATATTTTCCTTTGTTTCGCCTCCTTGGTAATGCATAGGTTATTAGAATGATATCTTTGAAAAAAAAGAGAATTTTTATAGATTTAAAGGATATGGTTAAGAGGAAAATATATATTGCTATGTTAATACATCTTTTGCTAAATAATTCAGAAGGTTGTACTTCAGAGGTCCGCATGACATATTCTTATGATATCAAAGACTTGTTGAAAGTGTTCTTCAAGTCTGATGAAAAGGGGCTGGAAAATCCAATGGCTCTGATGGATTCATATGATTGAGTGTTTTTCATGATGCTATAGGATGTTATTGAAGTATGTTCTTGATGATTTGGTGATACACATGGATCCAAGGATCAGATTGGTGGAGTTTACGGTCAACAAAAATATTTTAATTATTGTTTATGTTCTTGGTTGACTTAGTAAATCACGTTGTGCAAGTGCTAAAATGCGAAATCTAGGAGATTTATGATCTTGAGGTTGTGGTCATAGACGATGGCTAGGGTCTAGCGGTAAGAGATGAATTTCAATAATGAAATATGGTGTGTTGATTGAAGAAATGGTGGATTATGTTTTTTTTTTACCTAGTTCTTGATATAAAAAGATGAATCTGGGAAAACACAAGGTGCAAATCGTGAATGTGGATGCTAGAGGTGGCTAGAAAAAGGAGAGCCTAATTTAGAAGGAATAAAAAGTGTTTCAAGAAGAGGTTTAACAGAGATCTGCGTTGTGCAACATTGGAGCTATATCAGACATGATGTAGATGTCACTTACCGAGTTCGCAAAACTTGTATGGATCATTGTAGTGATCAGATTGTAAGGTAGTGAGCCTTCCTCAGGGTTGTAGTGTGAGGCTTTCATTTGAGTAGTGAGTCTAGGCAGTGAGCTTGAGTGCATGTGTATTCCTCATATATTGTAATAAGGTTATACTTCTAACAAGGTATTTTCTTATTGTGGGTAATTTTCCCCACCGTAGTTTTTCCGATAACAGGGTTTCCACAATTAAATAATTATGTCAACTTGTGTGCATGTGTTTATGATTTCTATATGCATGTATGTTTTATATTGTATGTATTCACATCAGATTTAATGGTACACAACTTAGAAGGTTTTGGAGGTTAAAGCATTTGAGGTTTAATATTTTGGGTAACAACTAATTCACCCACCCCCTCTTAGTTATTCCTTGCTATAATATTAACAATTGGTATCAGAGCTTTGGTCCCTTGAAGGAACCCTAATTGGTATCTGATATGACAACTTACAAGAAGGAAAGTCATAGGTTTGAAGGAGAAAACTACCCTATATGGAAAATAAGGATGACCACTCATTTAAGACGCCTTAGAGAAGAATATTGGATCATCACAAAGAACTCCTATAGTCCTCCTATAGATCAGTCTATGACTACACCAGATGAGAAAAAGTAGTTTGAGTACAAAATCAGAGTAAAGGAAGCATTGCTAAGTGCTTCATTACATACAGAGTACACAAATGTAATGGAGTTAGAAACTTCTCATGAGATATGGACAAAGTTAGAAAATCCTCATGAAGGTGATGAATGTGTCAAGAAAGCAAAGCTATAAATCCTAAAAGGAAGGTATGAATCTTTGAGAATTTATGAAGGTGAGAACTTTAGGGGTAAAAACACAATCGAGTGTCACCTTTTAGGATAACTCGACTGACTCGGCCTAGTGGGACTTGGCCCAGTCAGGCTCAAATGAGTCTAACTTGGCCAAGTCTACATAGGCACCATGTGGCGCCAAATGGCTCCTACGTGGCCAAGTAGACTGGGCTGAGTGGGACTCGACCAAGACCCACTTGGCCTAGTCCCTCGGATATTTATTACAAAAATAACCTCCAATCCCCTCATTTTCACATTGAGGGGCTAAGAAGACTCAGCCCATTCGGACTAGGTTGAGTTAGATTAGGCCAAGTCAGATTAGGTTGAGTTATACTGGGCTGAGTCTACTTAGGTGGCATTCCATGTTGGCAGTCAAACTCCCAAAAATATAAAAAAACTAGAAGTTTACACTTTTGTTGTTCCCTTCTCTACTCAAAACATAAAATGTCAAAAAAGTAAAAGTACCCTTTTCTAAATCTCGGAACTACGATTCTGAACATATAAATTTTACACTGTTTCAATTACAAAATGTTGAACAAATTTGCTAAAAACTACATGTAGGTATATTAAGTTCTGAGAAGTCATTGATTCGAAAAATATAAAAAAAATGCTAAATCAATTCAGAATTTTTTTAAAATCATATACCACACTAGAGAAGAGAGTACTCTTCAAAAATTTGTAATTTATTTATATTTTGGTATAGTTTTGATAGGGGAAAAGTGGCGGGAGACAAAAATGTTTAATTTTAGGTAAGTTCTACTTTGAATAGTTATAACGAGAAAACTATACATTGAAAACACTTCTTTCCTTTTTTCTGCACTAGCTATACATGTCATTTAAAATATATTCTAAAATTTGAGGAAAAAAAAATGTTTTACTTATAATGATTTTGTGGGAAGTAAATGTTAGAATAGTCCCAAAGGATAACTGAGAGGCGGGGGGGTGAATCAATTATCCATAACTTTAATTCTTTTTCTTCATTAATTTCAGAATACAACAAAGTAAATGCTTAATCAGATAACACAGTACACAACACACAATTTGATTACGGGGAAACCAAATGCTAAAAACCCCGGTGGGAATTAGCACCCACAATGAACTATACTTGTTTATAGTAATCCCTGTTAGAAGATATTTCAACCCTGTTAGGAGTT
>MU228488.1:1204448-1241519 GCA_018584345.1 Thuja plicata
TATTTCAACCCTGTTAGGAGTTGTACTTTACAATGCAATAAGTATAGTGACCTGGTTAAGGGTCGGACCCTGTTAGGAGTCTTTTACAAATAACCCTGTTAGGGGTGGTGGACTCACTGTCCAAAAGGTCACTGCTTAATGGTGAAGGCTACAACCTTCTGTATAACAGATATGCACTATATCTAATGATGAACTATAGAGTAGACCTATTGTCTTGATCAGTTCCAGTGTATTACAATCTTTAACTTCTTCTTCACATAGACTCTTGATGAATGAACCACATCTGATATTCTTCTCTGTACATCTTCTGTCACTTTTTGTATCATTCACACCTAGCATATCATAATTGACTTGCTATAAGTATCTTTCTCAAAGTATGAGATCGTGGGACCTGTAAGACAACTCTTCATAACATCCTTGTCGGCTCTACTAAGCACGCAAGCATAATTACAACCGCGCAAGTATAAACTGAATAGACGCGACACTTCACTAAGTCGGCTTCACCAAATCAACTCAAACAACACGATCTTGATGTAATATGATAGGCGCATTTAATTGAAGATAGTTAACTCATAACTAACCATGAATAAATTCATGCATATCCTGAAGATAGGTGCAACTCAAGAAACACGTCAAATATGTCGACTTTGTATAGATACACTTCCAGAACTGTAACTGCCAATAACAAAATTACACAACTTGACTGAAACATCATATCTAGATCTGCGTGTATGAATATAACATAATAAACATGTCAACAACATGTATCTAACCACGCAAGTCTTCATGTCAGCATTCTGATAAGTACATGCAGAATTACTACTGTGTATTATATGTTGTCATCAATGACAAACATAATATCAATCAACTGAACAGAATCAAATCTCCAATAGTAAACCTCTTGATTTGAAGCATTTTTTAGGAAACAAAAAATAGACCTAAAAACTTGAAAAAACATATTAATTTTTGTTCAAATTTTTCTTAAAAACTTATACACATAAAATTCATCCTATTTCACACATTTTATTAGATTACATCAACTTCAAATTCTCAACACAAATGTGACTTTAATGCCCTTGAAGTTTTACAGTTTTTGTACTGTTAACCTTTTCCTTTATAAAAGGGTGACAGATTATTGTGTTTTTACTCTTAGTTCTTATGTATTACAGATAAATGAGCTAGTTTGTAGTATCATTTGTGTTGGTGCTGTACTATATTAAGGAGAAATTGTATAAAATGTGTTGCGATCTTTGTCTCCTGCTTACAAGATCAAAGTTAGTACTATTGAAGAAATCAGAACTGTTGCGATTGTGACAAGAGATATAGTAGTTGGAAAGCTATTTGTCTTTGAAATTAGAGAGTTTAAAAATTTTCTACACAAAGTTGAACTAGCTTTTAGGGTGATCACATCAGGAAGAGACATAAAAAGATCAGATCAAAGTGAAGGATCTACAAGAAAGGTGTTTAGGTATGAAAATGAGATAGCAGAGCTTGAAGAAGAAGAAAGAGAGCTTCACAAATTAAAAGCACTGGTTGCAAGAATACTTACAAAAGGATTTGGTAAGTACAAAGAAAAATTGTGCTAAAAATATTTTTGGTGAAAAACGATAGGACACTATGCCTGTAGATGTCTAGAAAGATTCCCTAAGAACGTATTTGACAATTTTAAATATTAATAAAGATGTTATCATGTTGAAAATGAAAATGGAGACGTTGATGATGAATCTGATGATAACAAGAGTAATGATGAGCAAGTGTATTTTTCTATTAAAGATGATAAATATGATTTGGAGGATTCTCCACCGAATACTTATACTAAAACTTTTGTTGAGGTAAAGGAATTAGCTTCCCAAGTTATGAAAAAGGATGAATGTATTATTGACGGTGGCTGCTCTCATCATATGACTGGAGACAAGGATAAATTTTTATGTTTTGAAATTATGAGGCTGGAATGGTAAGATGGGGAGACAATTCAGGTGGTATGATCAGAGGAAGGGGATATATCTCCTTGGATGGTAATACTACTATAGAGGATGTATTGTATGTAGAGGGTCTAAAGCATAATCTCGTCACGGTTGGATAACTAATTGATAAATACTATGAATTCCATTTCAAAGAGGACAGATGCAAGATTGTGAATGATATCAAAATAGAAATTTCTACTGGGTCAAAAACTAAGGGTAATGTAGATCACTTGAATAATGGCCAAAAGACTTTTTTGATTGCAAAAATTGATGAAAGTTTTCCCTGGCAGAAGAGGCTAATACATGTGAACTTTGACAATATTGTAGCATTGAGTTCCATGCATGATGTTAGAGATCTTCCTAAAGTGAAGAAGCCCATTAATATTACATGAAAGGAATGTAAAATAGGTAAGAAAACAACATCTACTTTCAGATCTAAAAGTGAAAATTCAAATGCTTTTCTTGATTTAATTCACACCAACTTATGTGGACCAAAAAAACCAGGAGCATGCAAGGGGACATATATTTTATGGTACTGATTGATGATTATTATAGAATGGTTTGGGTAACATTTGTGAAGGAAAAATATAAAGCACTTAACAAGTTCTAGATCTTTAAAAATATGGTTGAGACTAAGATAGGATTAAAGGTGAAGTTCCTAAGATCAGATAGAGGTGGTGAATTCACATCAAATGAGTTCTAATCCTTTTGTGAAAAACATGGAATCAAGAGGTATTTTTAAGCTCCAAGGACACCACAACAAAATGGAGTCGTTAAAAGAAAGAACTGATGAATTATTGATACTACAAGGACCATGATGATGGATGAGAAATTTACATAGATATTTTGGAAAGAAGTAGTGGTAACTACAATTTACACTCTCAATCAAGTAAAAATATGAGATGACACATGCAAGACTTCTTTTGAGCTTTGGTGTGGAAATTTTCCTACTATCAAATAATTTAGAGTCTTTGGCAGTAAAAGTTATATCAAAAGAGATGAGGATTTTGGAAAGTTTGATGCAAGATATGATGAAGGAATATTCCTTGGACAGTCTACCAAGAGAAAGGCCTATAAGTGTTACAACAACAGGATAAGAAGAATAGTAGAAAGTGAAAATGTGAAAGTAGATGAGAGTATTACAAACTTGTGCAAACTAGGAGAATATGATTCAGATGACCAAAACGCCATCTAGATTCATATAGATCAACAAAAGGGAAAAAATTCCAGTACAAGGAGGGAGTGTGACTCAAATTTATGAAGCATATACTAGCGAAGAATATGAAGAAGAAAATTCTAAAGCAAGACTCAAAACACCAAGTTATGTCAGATTGAATCACTCCAAAGACCAAATCATTGGAGATAGAAACAAGGTTGTTCAGACAAGAAGAAGAATAGATGATGAATAGATATGCCTAATTCCACAAGTTGAGCCAAAGTATGTAAGAGAATATTATCACGATGAAAATTGGTACAAGGCAATGAAAGAAGAATTGACACAAATTGAGAAAAATAATACTTGGAAACTTTTCCCTGGGGGGTATGTGCACCAAGTTGTGGACCAAAAAGGGGGGTATAAGTGGACACATTTTATTTTCTAAAATCGGGTAAACCTGAACTTGGAACAGATGTTTGAGGGTCATGCACTCAAAATAAGATGTATTAAAAATAAAAATTGTAGTACTCTGAATCTAGTTTCTAAAATACTAAATATTTTAAAAAACTAATAAGATTAATAGGGTCAAGCTTGCACGTACGAAAACATGTTCCTATTTTTTTTTGGGAAAATATAACATAGCTATTTCCATGTGCAGTACAAAAGATATAGTTATATTAAGTATTTTTCAAATCCCTTTGGTAGGATGATAGGTAAGAGTGAGATATAGAAGTTGTGAATTTTTTTAATTTTGCAATGAGTTTTTTTTTCAGTGATTATTTGAAGTGATCGCATCTTGAAAATTTGGTACCTATTCGTGCCCTGTGCATAACTTGCATCAAAATAATTGAAAATGAATATTTTTTTTAAAGTGTATAGAATCAAGTGTAGAAAAATAATATGTAATTTATTTGTAATTTTATTAAGTATATCAAAAGTTATTAAAAAATGGTAGGAATATGTTTGTGAGGACAATCAAGGCACTGGTAAACAAAATTAAAGTTTACTACACTAATGTTGTCCAAAAATAGAAAAACTTATATGGTTAGAAAGCTAAGAAGATGTATGAGATTATGGTGAAAATTATAGAGCTACGCTGTTGACAAATTGCAAACTTGATAAAGATAAAGTCAAGAATTCATCTTACAAGATGAAAAAACATCTATAAGAACAAAAATAGAGGGAAAATGAACCTCCAATCCTTTGGGTCATTTTCCAAAGCTCTTCCCAATCCATAACCCGATCTGGTTTCTAAATTTCAAATAACCCGATTGGGGTCTAAAAATAAAATAGTACATCAAAACCTGATCGGTTTTTGAAGAAGTAAAAATTATACATTTTATTCTCCATAACCCAATTGGGTTTTGAAGAAACTCAAAAAGGCTTTTCTCTAGAAGACATAACTTTCACATACGGATTCCGATTAACTTTGTTCAAAACACGTAGGAAAGATCTTGAGATGATCTAACACATGATTAACCTACGATCATCTTTAGGCATCAACATTTTTTTTTCCATCCATTTGAATCAAGTAAGGTATAAAATAGGTACTCATTATTGCCCATACATACAACATATAGGAAAATCAGTATGCTATCTAGAGAGAGAGAGAGAGAGAGAGAGAGAGAGAGAGAGAGAGCATACTAATTTTCCTATACATTGCATGTATAGGAAATAATGAGTACCTATTTTATACCTTACTTGATTCAAATGGATGGTAGAAAAATGTTGATGACTAAAGATGATCGTAGGTTAATAATGTGTTAGATCGTCTCAATATCTTTCCTATGCTTTTTGAACGGAGTCAATCAGACTCCGTATGTGGAAGTTATGGCTTCCAGAGAAAAGCCTATTTTAATTTTTTCATAACCTAATCGGGTTATGGAGAATAAATGCATAATTTTTACTTCTTCAAAAATCAATCGGGTTTTTAAGTACTTTTTGATTTTTAGAACATGATCAGGTTATTTGAAATTTAGAAACCCCATCGGGCTCTGAGATGGATTGAGTTTTTTTATAAGTTACCAAGCCTAGAACAATTTTTAATTTTCAATAACCAGATCGGTTTATATGAAATTTGAATTTTTTTAAAAGATGTGTCCACTTTTTGGGTTCACAACTTGGTGCACATACCCTAGGCCTATAGAAAAATATGTAATTCACACCAAATGGGTATTTAGAAATAAGGTAAATGAAGATGGAAAATTTGTAAGGAATAAAGAAATATTAGCCTGCAAATGATATGCTCAAATGGAAGGTATTTAATATGAGGAAAATTATTTACCTGTGATAAGATTGGAAGCAATAAGACTATTCCTTGCATATGCTACTCATAAGAACTTCAAATTTTACCAGATTGATGTCAAATTAGGCTTCTTAAATGGAGAACTGTTTGAAGAAGTATATACTGGACAACTAGATGGATTTCAACTAAATAATCAACATGACATGGTATACTTATTGGATAAGGCCCTATACGGATTAAAAAAAACTCCAAGATTTTGGTATTATAGATTAGAGAGGTATCCACTTAAACTTGTCTTTATCAATGAGAAGATTTTGATAGTTGAAGTCTTTTTTGATGACATTATCTTTGGAGGTAACGACAAGCTAAGTCAAGAGTTTTCTTTGGAAATGAAAAATGAGTTTGAAAATTATATGATAGGAGAAATGAAATTCCTTGGGTTTGAAAACTATCCAATCAAAGGAGGGAATATTTGTATCACAAACTAAATATGTGAAGGAGCTACTAAAGAAATTTGTCTTTCCTGATGCAAAACCAATATTTACAACTATTGTTACTAGATGTAAACTCATAAAAGAAGATGAGACCTCAAGGGTAATCAAACTAGGTATAGATAATGGTTGGTGGTTTAGTATATCAAACTCATAGTACACCAAAAATTATGAATGTTGTATGATTAGTTGAAATATTTCAAGAAAAACAAAAAATGAATCATGAGATTGCAGTCAAGAGGATCGTTAGATACCCAAAAGGAATAATTGACTTTGGGATATGGTATCCTAAAGGGAAATATTTTACTTTGTGTTCATATACAGATGCAGATTCAGAAAGAGATATTCATGATAGGAAAAGAATAAGTGGTGGAGCATTTTTCTTACGTAATAGATTGGTCTCTTTGATGAGAAAGAAATAGAGTTGCACTTCACAATCCACACCTGAACCCGAATATTTTGCTGTAGTTGTAAATTGCACCCATGTAATGTGGATGAAGAAAATGCTATCTGATATTGGAGTTTTCTTTGATGAACCTATTACTATTCATTGTGATAACTCAATTGTTCTAAATATCTCAAATAATCTAGTGTTAGACTCAAAGACAAAGCACATTTCAACTAAGTTTCACTTCTAAAGGGAGAAAGTAAATGAAAAGGAAGTAAAATTGGAATACATACCTACCAAGGAACATATTTTTTGATATCTTTACTAAACCATTTCCCAAAGACACATGTGAGTATCACAAAGGCAAGTGAGGGGTCTTTACCCCTCCCACTCCAAACTAAGATGCAAAAGGATGCATAAATTCAGAAGAGATACATGAATCTATCACTAAAGGTAGATTGATGTACAAAAGCTTTTACTGAAGAGGACTAGGAGGCATGGTGAGGGAGAGTAATCTAATCAGAAGGTGAACATTTGTAGGAAGCTACAAGGAAGTAAAAATATAAACTTAAGCTAAGTGTTTTATTGGTGTATGAATGTATCATAAGTATATATGTACGAAGACGGAAAGATGAGGTTTAAAAGGTTTCATAAGAAGAGAAGGATTAGGAACATGATATTTTCATGAAAAATAAAGTGTTAAATAGAATTTATTGTACACATTTATCATTAATGTCAAAGGGGTAGAGAAATAGATGTGAAAATGCTACTAAGTATAAAGAGAAAGAGAAGGAGCCACAGAAGATAACTAAGATAAAATAATATATCAAAGGAGAAGTTATTAAGGAACCTAATCAGTAGATAAATTCAAGTTTATCAATACTTGTCCATAAGAAAGAAGTGAGCTTAGATATGTGTTGTGTACTTAAAGGAGAGAAGTTGATGAAGAAAAGAGTATCTAATCTCATTAGAACCAAGTCAAGCATGTTCGCAGGAGGAGGAGAAGAAGAAGTGTTATAGGAGAGAATGTGAATGATAATGAAATATATTTCTTGTAGTATTGTTGATTATCCTTCTAGGAGTAAGAATATTGATTTTTAATGGTATTTCTTACCTTTCACATCACACATTGTCATCAATGCCAAAGGAGGAGTGATAGGGAGGCTATTCCTTCTTCAGAATTAGGCCTAGTTCTACTCCAATACATCAAGGACTTCTTAGGGTTTATTTATCGCTTAGAACCCTCACAATATTAGGATGTTTTAACTCCTATCCTCTCTTGAGCTCCTCTATCAATTCCAAGTTCTTAACTACTATCCCTTCCAATTGAACTCACAAGTATAATCTCAAACACCAACTTACTAGCCATCTAGCACTACCTTACAAGAGTCTAGGGAATGTTCCCAATATAATTTCCTCCACAAATCCATCTTATTCAATGGTACTTGGTTCATTCTTCCATCATTATTCAAACTTCCTACTTTTAGGGGATACTAGCTTAATAGATCTAAATTAGCCCTATTTTTTAGGGTTTTGGAGCCTTTATTTAACAAAAATTACACACAAATCCCTAAAGAGATGAGTGATTTAGACACCCTTTGAGGAAAGGTTCAATAATTTTCAGGTCTTAGTTCTTCATACCCTCCGTACACCATCAAACTCTAGATGGGTCAAATTTCAAGGAAATGAAAATCCATTCAGATGGATTCAAGACACTTCCTTCTTGTAGCACAAACTCTCTAAGGGTCTTCTCAGAAAATCCAAGCTATTAGATTTATTCATTCAATCCACTTATGTAAATTATCAACTAGTGTTACTCTTATTTCCTAGTTGGGCTATGGAGGAGCTCACCTAGGGAAAGAGATTAAAAATTACTACTGTAGCTTCCAACTTCCTACCAAAAAAAAACTATTTACAATGTCTCCATTTTCATTTCCCCAAGGGCAAGGTTCTTTCCATGGTGGGAATTTCACAATGGAGCCATTTAACTATACAAATCATGTCTGGTCGAGAGACTCAGAATCAGGGACATAATTAATTTACAAGTGAAAAAAATAATACTAATCTATTGCTCAGAGTGATATAAAAAACTAAGTTCTCACTACTTAAATTAAATTATTGTTTGATTAAATCCATTAAACTCAACCTAAACACAAATGCAAGAAGTACAATTATCTCAGAAAAATGACAGGTTCTTCTTAGAAATTGTGTCAAAAATTAAAAAACCCAATTAAAATGCTCAAAAAGTTCTTAAATATTTCCCTTTGTCATATTTCAACTTTCTATTCTGACCCCTAACCACTTTAGGGAATTTTGCAACTTTTCTCAAATGTTGTCGAACAACTTTTCAAAGTTACAAAAGTTGCTCGACAAGTTTGTACAACTTTTCCATTTTCTCTGCTTAGATTGCATTGATCAAATATATGGGTTCCAAATGACCTCTAAACTATTCCTGGGCCTAATTAAAACTTCATTCATTCATTTTGTATATTCTAGGTGCCACTTCTCACAGTTTTCCATATTTGTCTTACAAAGCATAAATAGGGTCATTTGACACATTTTACCACAATCCAAACACAACATTGCAATGCTCAACTACACTACTCTTAAAACAACCTTAGAAAAAATTAAGTAAGCACAAGAACTTGAGAAGGCCTTCCAAACCAAAACTTAAGGGTTACACAAACCTAAACCCTAGGTTCTCCTACACCATTCTCCCCCATATGAGAACAAATCAAGTTAGATAAATAGATAGAACTAAAATATGGATTCTGAGCTTCTTCAATTCACCTTTAGGTACTCAGGTAGCCTCTTCTTCTAGCATATGTCCCTATTTGGTCAGATACTATATGTAATTTTTCTTTCTGGTCTTTTTGGCAATCCTTGTATCCAATACTTTCTCTGTTGTAGGATTATGCAAGGAAGGCAATGTCAAATCATTTACAATATCCTCCACATCACAAACCTTATCACCTTCCTTAGGATTGGGGCCTTTCTACTAGACCCAGTGTGCTATGTTTAAGATAGGAGACAATGTTATATCCTTGGGTAAATGTACCTTATAGGCATTGTTCCCATGCTTAGCTATGATCTAAAAAGGACCAATTATCCTCATTTGTAAATTTCTTGGCACTCCTTTTTGACATCTGGCCTTAGTCAAATGGACCATGAACCAATCTCCTACTTCAAATTGTACATCTTTTCTTGTGACATCAACTTTGTCCTTGATCTTCAAATTATTCTCAATTAGAGTTATCCTCACTTTTTCATGCACTTCCTTCATGGACTGTGCAAATTCTCAGCATTTCCACTTCTCCCTTCCATATCTCTAATATATCTCAATTCATACACACCCATAGGATGCATTCCATAAACTATTTCAGATGGACTTTTCCCTATGGTTCTATGCATTGTGTCATTGTAAGAAAATTTAGCTTGATGAAGGAATTTATCCCAAAATTGTCCACACTCTTTAGTCAAACACCTTAAAAGGTTTCCAAGGGTTCTATTTACAACCTCAATCTTCCCATTAGTCTATGGATGGTTAGAAGATCCAAAAGACAAATTAGTTCCTTACCTCTTCCACAATGTTTTCCAAATGTTTCCCATGAATTTTGTGTCTCTATTTGAGAATATACTTATTGGTAGCCCATGAATTATTATAACTTCCTTGTAAAACAATTGTTCTATATGACTGGAATCATGATTCACTTTGGAGGGAATGAAATTAGTCATCTTTCTAAATCTATCAAAAACAACATATATACTATCAAAACTAGTCTTAGTCTTAGGAAATCCAACTATAAAATGCATACTCACACATTCCCAGGGTCTATTAGGAATTGGAAAAGGTTGGTATAAACCCACATTGGATGATGTGCCCTTATCTCTTTGGAAAATTGTACACTGCTCAACATACCTCCTTATGAATTTATGAATTTTGGGCCAATAGTAGAACCTTTGAATTAGCTCTAGAATATTATTCAATCCAAAGTGACCACTTAGACTTCCATTTTTCTTCTCTTGCATCAAATTTTACCTCATTGATCCCTTGTGTACACATATCTATCCACCTTTAAACAAAATGCCATACTACAAAGTGAAGTATGCATGCTCAATATAAAAATGGTTGTTGAATTTCTTGTTATGTATGTGGAGCCTAATCAGACTCAGTTTCTTTAGGTGCGGTTTCCCCAAGACTTATCTATATGGGTTTGGGGGCAGTGCTCCTAATTAGGTTATTTCAAAAATACGTGTGTAAAGGGCTTAGGGTTTTGAGATTCATTTTGTATGAGGGATTTTCGTAGCTTCCTGTGGCGGTATTGAGTTGCAGGTTTCAGATTGTAATTATTGGATAATAATAAAGATATTGGACTCGCTGTTGGTGGATGTAGCCCAGGGATTGGGTGAACCATGTTAAATCTTTGTGTCTTTGTGTTCTCTTTCATGCATTAATATTTGCATTTTTCTACTTATTATTCTAACAAGTGGTATCAGAGTGAGGTTTTTTCAATCGTTCTTTCATCTATTCTCTGAAGCAGGTCTCACGAGTTAGTGGGAGAGTCTCTCGGTTAAGTGGGAGAAATGGCAGATGAGGGTAGGCTGAAGGTTGATAAGTTTAATGGGAAGAACTTCCAGTTATGGAAGATGCAAATGGAGGACTATCTCTATCAGAAGGATTTATGGCAGCCATTAGAGGGAGTAGCCAAGAAAGAGGCAGCAATGTCTAAGGAAGATTGGGATATTTTGGATAGGAAGGCACTGGGGAGTATTCGTTTATGCCTGGCATAATCGGTGGCATTCAATATTAGTGGAGAAATGACAACTAAAGATCTAATGGAAACCCTAGCAAAGTTGTATGAAAATCCTTTAGCTTCAAACAAGGTATTTCTCATGAAGCATTTATTTAACATGAAAATGCTAGAAGGTGGATTAGTCACTGATCATTTAAATGAGTTTAATACAATTACAAGTCATTTAACTTCAGTTAATATTACCTTTGATGAAGAGGTTAGGGCTCTCTTGATTTTGTGCTCTTTTCCAAAAAGCTGGAATGGCTTGGTAATGGCTGTTAGTAATTCTATTTCTGGTTCTAATATCCTAACGTTTCATGATGTTGTTGGTGTTATATTGAGTGAGGAAATTCATAGGAAAAGCTCAGGAGCATCCACATCGGGTAGTGTATTGAATGTAGAAAGCAGAGGTAGAACAAGAGATAGAGGAAACAACTCTGGAAATCATGGAAAATCATGAGGGAAGTCAAAGGGAAAGAGGTCTCAGTCAAGAGGACCTAGCGACTGCTGGTACTATGGAAAACTAGGACATAAGAAGAAAGATTGTTAGTCTCAAAAGAAAGATCAAGGAGACAAACATGATGGAAACAAGGAGGCAAATGTGGTAAGTAACAAATCCAAAGAGGATTCTTTGCTCTTGTCTTTACAAAATGTTGATGATTCATGGGTGTTAGATTCAACGGCTTCATTTCATGCTACACCCCATAGAGGTTATTTTGTTGATTCTGTCAAAGCGGATTTTGGGCTAGTTTATTTGGGAGATAATGAACCCTGTCAAATTGTTGGAAAAGGTAGAATCAAGATTAAGTTGCACAATGGGAATCATTGGCTACTATAAGAGTTAAGACATGTTCCAAGGCTGAGTAGGAATTTAATTTCCGCAGGGCAACTCGCTGATGAGGGTTGCACAGTTACTTTTAATGATAAAAATTGGAAGGTTTCAAAAGGTTTCTTAGTAGTAGAAAAAGGTGTGAAAGTAGGCACCTTATATCTTTGTATAGGACATACTCTTCCCTCTACTTTAATTGTTTCAGAGAAAAAAGAATGTTCAGGAACAGTTGCTGCAGTTGAGTAGGTAGAACAAGAGATAGTAGCTAGAGATTCTAAAATAGCGCTGTGGCACAATAGACTTGGGCACATGAGTGAAATAGGTATGAAATTACTTCATTCAAAGAAATTTCTACCAGGTTTGAAATGTGTTAATATGGATTTATGTGAAATTTGTGTGTATGGAAAACAAAAGAGAGTTAGTTTTGTAAAGAGTGGGAAGGAAAAGAAAGATGAAAAATTAGAGCTTGTGCATACAAATGTATGGGGTCCAGCTCAGGTATCTTCCCTTGGTGGCTCTYAGTATTATGTTAMATTCATTGATGATGCAACTAGGAAAGYATGSATATATTTCATTAGACAKAAAWMTGATGTATTTGAAACTTTTAAGAAATGGAAAAGCTTGGTTGAAAATGAGACTGGAAAAWGATTAAAATKTCTWAGATCTRATAATGGTGGTGAGTATTGCAGAAAATAATTTGAAGATTATTGTGCCTCTACTGGTATTCATAGATAGAAAATAGTTCCAAGGACTCCACAGGAAAATGGAGTGGCTGAACGCATGAACAGGACAATAAGGGAATGTGCTAGGAGCATGAGGTTTCATGCTGGGCTCCCCCTAAACATGTGGGCAGAGGCTGTAAATACTACTGTATATTTGATAAATAGAGGTCCCTCTACTCCCTTGGGTTGTGGTATCCCAGAGAAAGCATGGACAGGTAAGAAGGTGAGTTATTCTTTTCTCAGAACCTTCATTTGTGAAGTGTTTGCACATATAGATTTTGAAAATAGAACCAAGCTGGAAGCCAAATCTAAGAAATGTATATTTTTTGGATATGGCATTGATGAATTTGGTTACAGGCTTTGGGATTTTGAAAATCATAAAATTGTAAGAAGCAGGGATGTCATATTCAATGAGAAAGTGTTGTACAAAGTTCTGTTGCAGCAGCATGAGAAGAAAGAAAATGATTATGTAGTTCTAGATGATATTCAAAATGATAATGTTCCAGAAATTCCTTATGCTCCGCAACTACAGCAACAAAAAATACCACACACCCCAGTAAATGCTAGACGGTCAATAAGGCTAAGTAGACCTCCAGATAGATTTTCACCTTCTTTGTATTCTATCTTATTAATTGATGCTAGTGAACCTGAATGTTATAATGAAGCTATGTAGGTGGATACAAAACTTCAATGGGAGTCTGCAATGACAGATGAAATGGACTCCTTGCTGAAAAATAATACTTGGGATTTATGTAAGTTACTTGCAGGTAAACAGGCTTTGCAGAATAAATGGGTTTACAGGTTTAAAGAAGAAGATGGAGGTAAGAAAATATTTAAAGCCAGATTAGTCATAAAAGGATTTGCACAGAAACATGGTATTGATTTTGATGAGATTTTTTCTCCAGTTGTTAAAATGAATTCTATTCGTACTGTTTTAAGTATTGTGGCTACTGAAGATTTTCATTTAGAGCAGATTGATGTTAAAATAACCTTTCTTCATGGTGATTTGAATGAATAAATATATATGGTACAGCCACAGGGATTTGAGGTCAAGTGTAAGGAGAGTTTAGTGTGCGAATTGTAGAAAAAATTATATGGCTTGAAGAAAGCACCTCGGCAATGGTATATTAAATTTGATACTTTTATGAACGAGAATGGATACACTCGATGTAATTCTGACCATTGTGTTTATTTCAAGAGGTTGAATAATGACAGTTACATTATTTTATGTTTATATGTTGATGATATGCTTGTAGCTGGATCTAACATGGATCATATGAAGGGGTTGAAACAATAGTTAGCAAAATCTTTTGCTATGAAGGATTTGGGGACAACAAAAAAAATCCTTGGCATGAAAATTTGTAGAGATAGGAAGAACAGAAAATTAACTTTATCTCAAGTTGATTATGTTGAAAAGGTGTTGCAGAGATTCTACATGAAGGATGCCAAAGCTGTCACTACACCTTTGCCTAGTCATTTGAAATTGACTAAAGAAATGTGTACAAAGACAACAGAAGAAGAGGCAAAAATGTCCAAGGTACCTTATGCTTCAGTTGTAGGGAGCTTAATGTATACTATGGTATGTACTAGGCCAGAGATTGCACATGTAGTGGGAGTTGTTAGCCGGTATATGAGTCAGCCTAGGATTGAGCATTGGAATGTAGTCAAATGGATTCTCAGATATTTGAGAGGTACATCCAATAAGTGTTTACACTTTGGGGCTCTTCTACTACTGTTCATGGCTATGTTGACTCAGATTTGGTAGGAGATATAGATACCAGATGAAGTACTACAGGTTATGTATTTACTATTGGTGGGACAACAATGAGTTAAATTTCTCAGTTACAAAAGGTGAATGCGTTATCCACTACAGAGGCAGAGTATGTTGCTTCTACAGAGGCAGCCAAGGAGATGATATGGCTTCAATTCTTCATGGAAGAATTGGGACATCCATAGGAAGATAATTATTTGTATTTAGATAGTTAGAGTGCCATTCATCTTGCAAATAATTCTTCTTTGCACTCAAAAACAAAGCACATACAATTGCGATATCACTTCATTCGGTCAGTTTTCGATGATGGACAGTTAAAGTTGGAGAAGATACATACAGATGATAATCTAGTAGATATGTTTACAAAGGTAGTGACAAGGGAGAAGCTGAATTCCTCTTCAGCTTTGGTTGGTCTTCTAGACTGAACAAAATAAAAGAACAACAGAGTCCAGGGTGGTTTCTTTATTCTAGTGGGATCTACAGGTTTGGTCGATCAGTCTCCAAGTGGGAGGATATTGTTGTGGAGTCTGACCAGTCTCCAAGTGGGAGATTGTTATGTATGTGGAGCCTAATCAGACTCAGTTTCTTTCGGTGCAGTTTCCTGTAGAATTATCTACAGGGGTTTGGGGGCAGTGCCCCTTTATTAGGTTATGTCAAAAATACATGTGTAAAGGGCTTAAGGTTTTGAGATTCATTTTGTATGAGGGATTTTTGTAGCTTCTTTTGGCGGTATTGAGTTGTAGGTTTCAGATTGTAATTACTGGATAATAATAAAGATATTGGACTCGCTATTGGTGGACGTAGCCCAGGGATTGGGTGAACCATGTTAAATCTTTGTGTCTTTGTGTTCTCTTCTGTGCATTAATATTTGCATTTTTCTGCTTATTATTCTAACATTCCTGACATACCTTGTAAGTAATCCCAAAATATCCATCCTCTTTGTAGAGGTATTTGAAAATTTCTATCAGGAAATGCTCTTCATTTTTATGGGTTAGACTATGAGTAGCCTTCTACTCAAAGCATTCGTTACCTTGTTCAAATGTCCCTTTTTATGTTTTATATTAAAAGTGTAGGACTGCAGATACTCAATAAATTTTACGTCCCTATGACTCAACTTGTTTTGGGAGTTAATGAAACTTATTTCTTGGTTATCTGTGTATACTACAAACTCATTTTGCAAGAGGTAGTGTCTACATTTCCTAATTGAGTGTATAAGGGCATAAAATTATAGTTCATAGGATTAATATCTTGGTTTAGCTTATTAAGATTTTCACTAAAGAATGTTGCTAGTTTATTATCCTAGCTCAAAATTGTCCCCACTATAATATTACATGAATCACACTCCAAAGTAAATATTTTTCAAAAATTGGTAGCACCAACATAGGTTGTGTGGTCACCTCTGTCTTAAATGACTCAAAACCCCTATCTACTTATTTGATCCACTTTAGCTTAGTTTTAAGACCCCCTTTAATTTTCTTAAGCATTAGAGTATAAATTGCACTAAAATACCTTATGAACTTCCTATATAATTGAGCTAATCCATGGAATCTTCTCACCTCACTAGTTGGTTTGGGAGTAGGCAAACAGACTATAGCTAAAACCTTTGATGTATACATCTTCAAATCTCCTTTAGACACCACAAAGCCAAGATAGACAAGCTCATGTTTCATGAATTCAGTTTTCTCCAAATTTATGGTTATTTGTTCATCCTGCAAATTCTTTAATACAATTTCAACATGCCTAATATGTTCTTCCTTAGTCTTACTAAAAATCTATATATTATCTAGATAAACAACTACAAATTTACCAATAAAATTTTTGAGGACTTCATTCATGAGCCTCATGAATTTTCTAGGAGCATTGGTGAGTACAACTGGAATGACACACCATTCATAGAGTCCTTCAGTGGTTTTGAATGTTATCATCCACTCATCTCCCTTGTTTATTATTATCTATCAATAGCCACTCTTGAGGTCTATTTTGGTGAAGTATTGTGCACCCCATAAACAATCTATAAGGTCTTTAATTTAGGGTATAGGGAACCTATACTTAATAGTAATCCTATTGAGGTCTTTGGAGTCCTACATAACCTCCATGTACATCCTTTCTTAGGTGCTAGCACTGTTGGGACTGCATAGGGACTTATCCTTTTTTGGATTACACCATTGTCAAGAAGTTCTTGTTCTTGTGTTGCTATTTCCTCATGTTATGGGGGCGTCATTTTGTAAGGAGATTTATTTGGAAAATAAGCTCCTAGAATAAATTCAATCAGATGACTTAGTGTCCTTTGTGGTGGTAGAGTATAAGGAGTCCCATTATTTATGATACTTGTCCAAAATACACTGTACTTCTACAAGTATGTCTAATTTCTTAGTATTTTCTTCATCTTTAGGTTTTACAACAATAGCAAACCCATATCCATGTCCCTCCTTAAGATCATTCAAAAACTCTTTTCCACTAACTATTAGTGCATTGGGACCCACGGTCTTACTTAATTCTTCATCTAACAAATACTAGATCTTATAGATAACACCATTCTTCTGAAATTAATAGGAATTCTTCTCACCATCATGTATGGATTTTCTCTTAAAATTCCATGGTCTACCCAATAGAATATGGCATGCATCCATGGGTAAAAAATCACATAAAATATTGTCCTTATATCCTCCTATTGTAAACTCCACCCATGCTTGTTCATTCACCAACAGATGTCGCCCCTTATTTAGCCATGTAACTCTATATGGGATGCTATGAGGTATTCCAATCAATTTCAACTTATTAGTCACTTCCTCTGAGATAATAATTTTTAGTAGACCCAGAGTCTATAATGACCCTACAAATCTTGCCCAAAATTTTCATTTTCCCTTGAATAAAGACCTGTTTTTCTTTGCCTCCTCTCTGATAGACTCTTTGATCAATACCCTTCTTATCATTAGGTTTTCTCCAACCTATGAATCCAAGTTAACCTCAGGAGATTTTACACTTGCAGTGTCCTCTTGCACATAAGTGACTCTTCTATCCCCTTGGAAAAATAAGACCCTCTACCTGATCCTCAAGATCTACCTCTACTACTAGTACTGCCCGGACCTCTTCCTCTATTATAGCTTCCTCTAGCACTTGTCTCACCACTATGTTCTGCAAGTAAAGATTCACCTTGGGTCATTTCTTCTATCCCTCTAGCACTAAAACTACCTCTATGACCTCTATTGTCTCTTCCTCTTCCCCTACCTCTATTTCCTGATTCTTATTTCTTTTTACTTTTCTCCTCCGCTTTAAGTGCCAACTAATAACACTTGTGGATTATTTTGGGGCTTAACAAGCTTATCTATTCTTGAATATTCCATCTCAACCCATTAAGATACCTTTGCATCCTAATACTTTCATCCTCTTGAACTTTAGAACTCAAGCACAACTTGTGGAATTCCTCAATATTTGTGTTCACCCCAAGTTCCCTCTATCTCAAGTTTTGTCCCTTATTGTGCAGTTGGATTTCATTATCCTCTTGCATATAGGCTTCTTTAATTTTTTCCACCATTCCCTTCCAAGTGTTTCTCAAGCCCTTAAATCCACTCCATGACTAGTTCATGATCAATCTTTTCACTAAAAAGTGGTATTCCTCCTAAGGCTTTTCCATTCATATCTTTCAAGGGTGTAAGGAAAGGTTCTTCTTGGATGAGAGGGTCAGTATTAGGGTCCTCATCTTCTACATCTACTGATTTACCCCTTCCTTCTTGTTAATCTATCTTTCTAGTGTCTTATTTAGTTTTTACTTCTACTTCAGCCAAATTTTGATCTAATTGGGCTATCCTCTCTCTAAGAAACCTATTGTCTAAGTCTTGGTCATCAACCTTCTTGGCCAATTCTTCATTGGTCACCATGTTGGATTTCTCAACTGATTCTCTATCTTACATGCAACTCACACTACCCCAAATCTTTTGGCTCTGATACCATTTGATAGGGAGGCTCTTCCTTCTTTATAACTAAGCCTAGTTCTACTCAAGTCCCTCAAGGACTTCTTAGGGTTTATTTATCTCTTAGAACCCCTACTATGTTAGGAGGTTTAAGGTCCTATCCTCTCTTGAACTCATCTATCAATTAAAAGTGCGTAACTAGTATCCTTTCTAATTGAACTCACTAGTGTTAGCTCAAACACCAACTTACTATCCCTCTAGAATTACCTTTAATGAGTTTAAGGCATGTTCCTAATAAAAATTCCTCCTCAAAATAATCTTCTTCAATGGTACATGGTTCATTCTTCCATCTCTATTAAAACTTTGTACTTTTAAGGGCTACTAATCGATTAAGTCTTAATTGGCCCTATTTTCAAGGCTTTGGCTTTCTTTCACAAAAATTCCACACAACTCCCTTAACAAATTTGTTATTCAGAGACCCTTTGAGTAAATGTTCAATATTTTTGAGGTCTTATTTCTTCAGACCCTCTATACACCATCAAACCCTAGTTGGGTCAAATTTCAAGGAAATGAACCAGTCAAGTGATTAGTTGTATTGGAAATACAATAAGATAGATTCAAGACACCTCTATCTTGTAGCCAAAACTATGTAAGGGTCTTCTTAGTAACTCCAAGGAATTGGATTAATTCATTCAATCCACTCCTGCAAGTTATCAACTATTGTTACTCTTGTTTCATAGCTGGGCTATGGAAGAGCTCACCTAGGGAAATAGATTAAAAATCATTACTACACCTTCCAACTTCCTACCAAAATAAAAAACAATGTACAATGTCTCCATTTTCATTTCCCCAAGGGCCAAGTTCTTTCCACTGTGAGAATTTCAAAATGGATCCTTTTAACTATAGAAACACTGTATGTTCCAGAGACTGAGAATTAGGGACAAAATTAATTTACAAGTGCAAAACAAAACAAAAACACTAATCTAGTATTTCTCACAATTCTATAAAAAATTAAGATCTCACTAATTACATTGAAATATTGATGGAATATTCAATCCATTAAACTCAACCAAAACATAAATGCAAGAAATACAGTTATCTCATAAAATTGTCAGCTTCTTCTTCTTGGAAATTGTGTCAAAACTCAGCCAACCCCATTACAATGCTCAAAAAGTTTTTAAATATGTCCCCATTTCCTATTGAAATCATCTATTCTGACCATAACCACTTTAGGGAATTTTGCAACTTTTTTGAAATATTGTCGAGCAACTTTTCAAAGTTTCAAAAGTTGCTCGATAACTTTTTATAACTTTTGCATTTTATCTCCTTACATTGTATTGACCCAATGTACGAGTTCCAAATGACCTCTAAACTATCCCTAGAACTAATTACTACTTAATTAAGTCATTATATGTACTCTAGGTTCCCATTCTCATAATTTTCCATATTTTTCTTACAAAGCATAAATAGGGTCATTTGACACATTTGACCATAATCCAAATACAACATTGCAACACTCAACTACACTACTCTTAAAAAAACCTTTAAAAAAAACTTGATTAAGTACAAGAGCTTGAGAAGGCCTTCCAAACAAAAACTTGAGGGTTACACAAACCTAACCCGTAGGTGCTCCTACACCATGGATATTTTTTTTATATAGGAAAAGCTAGATGATGGTCGTATTGGCATTGATGTCAGCATAGAAGAAGTATTTATGAGATGAATAAATTAGAAGAATTATTTTCTTTATTCTAACTTAACTATTGCATGTTATCCAGTGGAGCAGAATGGTAAATTTTTTTGTAAGAAGCATAAATTATAGATAATAAGTCATGCACATAGAGGGAGCATTTTGAAGATGTGTACTATATTCACCCTAAGTTACAAAAAGTTTCATGATGATTTCAACAGGTAACCAAGTTGCAAAACGTGACGGGAAGATAGGGTGATAGACTCTGGTAACAGGAAGATGGAAAGAGGTTTGATGTGCTCAATAAAGTGATAATTTATTGGAGAAAACCTAGGAGTGTATTGGAGACATACTCAGGTGTCTTTAACTTAGAAGGTTTGTACTTCAGAGGTCTACAAGATATAACCTTATGATCTCAGAGACTTGTTGACAATGTTCTTTAAGTGTGATTAAAAGGGGCTAGCAAATCTAATGGTTGTGGTGGATTTAGATGATTGAATGTTTTTCATGATGCTATATGATGTTGTTGAAGTATGTTCTTGATGATTTGATGATACACATGGATCTAAAGGATCATATTCATATATTTTTCAATCAATAGTAATATTTTAATTATTATTTATGTTGTTGGCTGACTTAGTTGGTAAATCATGTTGCGCAAGTGCTAAAATTTGAAATGGTAGATTAATTTTTTTCCAACCTAGTTCTTTATATAAAAAGATGAATTAGGGAAAAATTAAGGTGCATATCATGAATGTAGATGCTAGAGTAGGATAGGAAAGGGAGATCCAAATTCAGAGGCAATCAAAAGTGTTTCAATAAGAGGTTGAATAGAGATTTACATTGTGCTATATTGGAGCTATATCAGACACATGAAGTAGATGTCACTTACAGAGTTCACAAAAATTTTATGGATCATTATAGTGATCATATTTTAAGGTAGAGAGCCTTCATCAGGTTTGTAGCTCGAGGCTTTTTGTTTGAGCAGTGAGCTCTAGGAATTGAGCCTCCATGCATGTACGTTCCCTGTATATTGTAATAAGGTTATACTTCTAACAAGGTATTTTCTTATTGTGGGTAATCAGCCCCACTGAAGTTTTTCCCCTACCAAGGTTTCCCTGATAAAAATATTGTGTCAACTTGTGTTGATGTGTTTATGATTTGTATATGCACACATTATTTATACTATATTTATTCAGATAAGCTTTAAAGGTACACAACTTAGAATATTTTAAAGGTTAAAGGGTTTGAGGTTTAAGGTTTTGGGTAAAAAATAATTCATCCCCCTCTTTGTTGTTCCTTGCCATAAAATTAGCAATTGGTATCAGAGATTTGAACCCTTGAAGGAAGCCTTACAACATAAGGGAGATCAGATATGGTTGTGATGGATTTAGATGATTGAGTGGTTTTCATGATGCTATAGCATTTTATTTATGATTTGGAAATACACATGGATCTAAAGGATCAGATTGGTGGATTCTTTATCAACAGTAATATTTTAATTATGTTTATGTTCTTGGTCCACATAGTTGGTAAATCATGCTACTCAAGTGCAAAAACATGAATTTTGGGAGATTTATTATATCATGCTGGTGGTCGTAGAAAGTTGTCATGATATAGTAGTCAAGATGAATTTTAGTCAAGAAATTTGGTGCGTTGATTGAAGAAATGATGGATTAGGTTTTTTCCAACCTAGTTTGATATAAAAAATAAATTAGGGAAAACTCAAGTTACAGATCATGAATGCGGATGATAGAGGTGGATTACTAATGGAGATCATGATTTACAGGGAATTATAAGTGTTTCAACAAGAGGTTGAACATAGATTTACATTGTGCTACATTAAATTTTTATCAGACATGAGTTAGATTTCACTTACATAGTTCACAAATGTTGTATGGATCTTTATATTGATCAGATTGTAAGATAGTGAGCCTTCCTCAGGGTTGTATCCCAAGCATTTTCATTTTAGAAGTGAGCTCTAGGAAGGGAGCCTGAATGCATGTGCATTCCCCATATATTGTAATAAGGTTATACTTCTAAGAAGGTATATTCTTATTATGGGTAATCAGCCCCATCATGGATTTTCCCATAACAATGTTTCCATGATAAGAATATTGTGTCAACTTGTGTGGATATGTTTCTCATTTGTATATGTATGCATATTTTATACTCTATTTATTTAGATCATATTTAAGGGTAGAAAAGTTAGAAACTTTTTGAGGTTAAAGGGTTTGATGTTTAAGGTTTTGGGTACAAGCTAATTCACCCTATCCCTCTTAGTTGTTCCTTGCCATAATATTAACACTACCATTAACTAAACACAAAGTACAAGCTTCAACAAGAAAAGACAAAAGAATTACAACTATTACAAAGGGTTTTTATAGGCTCTCTTAACTTGAATAATAGTCCTATGTTTTTTCTAAGCTCCCTTAACCTCAACATTGGGTTTTGATAAACCCCCCAAAATCTTCACCTCTAGAAACATAGAAATATTCTTTAGAAAACATTCTAAAAAAATTGATCCTTCGAGGAAAATAGATGCATGATAAGGACCAAGGAGTTTTGATAAGCTTGCCAAACTTTTAGGTTGGTTTTTATAATGGAGCCCACTACCACCATCGCTCAAAGAGGAAGTCAACTCATCCCTAGAAAAAATCCTTTTCACCTCAATAGGACCAACAGTAGAGGATACGTTCAAAGAGAAGAGCCAACCACATATCAACCACACTTACAAGCATCCAAAAAAATGATTAGACCACCTAGAGAAGCTTTCAAACTTATTCACCAAGAAAATCACCACCTCTATAAGAAATGCAACCACCTTAATAGGAATGGTGAAAGAGGAATTGAAAAGAGGAAAATGGGAAAAACCACACCACTGCAGACCTTATGGAAAGATCTTTTGTCAATTAGTGTCAACAAATTTAGTCATCCAGTATTGCCTGAGTGATCAGTGTGACCTGAGTTATCAGTATTGCCCGAGTGATCAGTGTCACCCGAGTGACCAACATCGAGTGAGTGGTCAGTATTGTGCGAGTGACTAGTATCAGTTTATCACCGGAGCAGACTTCTGGACCCGAGTGACAGTATTAGGCCGACCTTGCATATATTGTTTTATATCATTATGTCTAATGGAAGCCAAATTATGAAGTTATTTGTTTTTGGATATATATATATATATATATATATATATATATAAGACATTTTATTTATCCAAAATATGTATGAGAAGAGTATATAGAAGAAGTATATATGTGAATATGGTATGTCATATTGATTAGAAGATTGCAGAAGTATAAAGCATAGTAGAGACTCATCCATCATAGTCAGGTGATTAGTTACAAATCAAAGGATCTTATTCAACAAATCAGAGTTTCCTAAGAAGATCATCTACTGGTTCATTCTAACAGGTACATCAACAAAAGACTCTAACAAGGTGGACCTAACAGTCCTTTAGTAAATATCTTAATAGAGATGCATTACTTATTGTATTGTATCAAATCCATTAACAAGGTGGACTTAACAGTCCTTATTTCTCCTAAGAGGGCATGCCATCAGATGTGGTCAATGTAAGCTCTAACAAGATAAATTTATACTGTAGTACTAAATCTTGTGGGTACCATTCCCACCCTAGTTTTACTTTCTATTTGGAAGGTTTCTGGGTAACCAAATACTATGTTATGTGCTATGAATGATTATTTATTTTCTATGCATGCAACCAGATTAAACAATCTAGTTAAAGTTAAAGAAGAATAATTTTTATTGGTTCCTGATTCACCCCCCTCCCTCTCAGTCACATTACATACAATATATTTCCAAAAATTGGTATCAGAGATAAAGGTTCTCTGTACATAAGTTTAACAGATTGAGCAAAGATCAGAGGCAATGGAAGTATACAGATTGGAGAAAGTCATTGAGAATGAAAATATAGATCTACAAATGGTTCATTCTAATAGGTGGATCAGCAAAAGACTCTAACCAGATGGACCTAATAGTCCTTTTGTAAATATCATAATAGAGTTGCATTACATATTGTATTGTATCAAATCCTTTAACAAGGTGGAATTAACAGTCCTTATTTCTCCTATTAGGGAAGGCCATCAGATGTCGTCAATGTAAACTCTAACAAGATAAATTTATACTGCAGTACTAAATCTTGTGGGTACCATCCCCACCCTAGTTTTACTTTTTATTTGGAAGGTTTTTCTTTTCTATGCATGCAATCAGATTACACAATCTAATTAAGGTTAAAGAACAATAATTTTTATTGGTTCCTGATTCACCCCCCACCCTCTCAATCACATTGCATATAATAATATTTCCAACAATTGGTATCAGAGCTAAAATTTCTCTCTACAGAAGTTTAACAACTTGAGCAAAGATCAAAGGCAATGGAAGTATACAGACTGGAGAAAGACATTGAGAATGAAAAGATAGATCTACAAATGGGCTTCGATCACATCAACAAATTCAAGGAGCATCTCTCTCTTTCCCTGAAAAGAATAAAAGATTTAGCAGTACAAATGAATGATAGGAATTACATAGAAGAAAGAATTGAAGATTTTTGCAAAGACATAAGTTCTGAAGAAGCTGATGCAACCATGGAAGAATTACTTGCAAAGAATCTCAATCTACATGAGGAAGTCATAAAGTTGAAAAGAGAACAAGAAGTTCATTCATTCAGATTGTGTGAAGTCATAGAACAAAAAAATCAAGAAGAAGATAATAGAAATTTGGCACAAGATAAGTGATTGATGAGTACAATATTAGAATAAAAAGGAAATGAAATCCATCATTTCTCACTCTAGCAAGTAGATTTGGAAAATCAACTCAATAATGCAATTCAAGAAGTTGTCAACCTCAAAACAGAAAATGAAAGACTACAGAATGATCTCAACACTGAAAGGCAAACCAATGAAAGTATGATGAATTCACAAGGTAGTATAGATCAGCCAACATAAATCAGGAATCATGAGCAGACTGGACTAGGTTACATTGAACAAGGTGAATCCTAAAAGCAGGGAGCTCAAAAGAACATGAAACCTACTTGTAACCACTGTGGTAAGTTAGGGCATACATAAAATAAATGTTGGAGTAATGGAAAATCAAAGTTTAATGGAAAATGTTACAGTTGAAAAAGGATGGACATAGAGCAAGTGGATGCACTAAAAAACCTAAGTTTGAAGGAAAATGAACTTCAAATGTAGAAAACAAGGTCACAAATCCTCCGAGTGAAGAACTAAGAAATGGAACCCTACTGAACAACTAGCTAAAGCAATTTTTTGTTGGGATTACAACACATGGTACAAATGTTCTCATTGTGGAGAGTATAGACACATTGGTGTAAATTGTACAAAAACTCACCTCTGAAGAAGAAATCCTACTAAGAGATGTTATGTGTATAATCAACTCAGTCATCTAAGAAAGAATTGCATGAATAAAGAAAAAGTGGATACTGGTTTTGAGAAAGGAAAAACAAAGGTCTCAGAAATCAGAACTCAAATGAATAAACAATGGGTAAGGAAATCCTTTGAAAGTTTAGACCAAAACAATGAAGAATCAAATGGCACCCAAGATAGTGAGTTGGGTGGATATACCATCACAGAATAGAGATTCAAGGAAATTACTAGAACTATTCATTCAAGCCATCATACATCAGTTATAAATATGGTAGCAAGTTCAAATCCACATATTGATTCATTAGGACATATTGTGGTGTTAACTGAGTCAGGATCGTAGTTACACCTGAGCAACTCTAGCTTAACCGAGCTGAGTCAGGAAGTTATTTTTCACCAAGCTTCCGAGTAGCCCTAGAGAACTAATCTATCTATGCCAGTTACTATGTACAAAGCATTAAATGAAATACTCATATGGTAAAAACTATTATTGTATAGTTGGAAAATGGAAGCACTTCCATGGTAGACTGATTTAGCTTTCTCGGTAAGTGGTTTGGGGTCATGTAAAGTGCCTTGAATGGGTTCTTGACTTTTATTTGGCTTTATCCCCCTGTTCTGCCCCATTTCCACTTTTTCCAACCTATTTCTGGCACCCCAGACTGAAAAAATGGAACTTTGGCCTCAGGGTCAAGGTCGACCTTTTTTGGTCAAGGTCAACCTCAACCTTGACCTAGGTCAAGGTCTACCTTGACCTTGACCTAGGTCACAATTGACCTTTTCCATGACCAGGGTTCAAATTTTAGAATCTTAGGGGTTCTGGATGTTGGTCTTTGGAAAAGGTTAATTCCCGCTTCCGGGTTGGTTGTTTAAGACTTTGGGACAACAAATCCTAAATTATATTTAACATAGGTCCCCTTCTAGGGGCATGGGTCCAATTAGAATTTAATTCTCCTATGTTGGCCTCTCTAGAATATTGTGCCCTAATTTCATATAAATGGAAGCTTTCTCCTCTCATTTTCTGTAAGCATTAGTCTAAGCACGAAGACTTGATAATTGCAAGAGCTCAAGACTTGAAGAGTGAATTCCAAAGGTGAAGAAGAAAGATTTGAAGCAAGAAAAAGTATCCATTGAAGTATTCATCCATTCTCAAGCATGTCTCAAGCATCCATTTTCATCAAGGAGATCCATTGGTGGTCATTGAAGGATTCAAGCTCCATGGAGCCCTCTTGTTGAAGATTTCTCCATCAACATTCCTCCAAGCCTCTTCCAATTCAAGAACCCATTAAAGATTGGTGTTGAAGTTCTACAAGAAATTGATTGAAGACATCCTACATTCTACATTCTACATCCATTTGGTGTATCCACACTTGTGGATCCAAGGATTTGAATCCTCTACAAGGACTTTTACATGAGCAAAGGTGAATTATTTCATTTACTTTGTTTATTTCTGTAATTTCAATTATATATTTGAGGTTAATTCCAAAACTAGGGTTTGACGAAGGAAAACCCCTCCCCACAACAAATAAACCCTTTTTTCTTGTAGGTATAGGTTCAAACCAGTAGATCGGGATGGAGATTCAGATACCCTTTTCAGTAAACTTTTAGGATCATCTGAAAACAGAATTTCAGTCTGAGACTTTTTAGGTCGATTGTGACCTAGGGAGAAATCAGAAATAATGGCAAATGGTGACATTGACTTGAGGGTAAAAATTGGAACTGTCTCAAAATAGAAAAACATTTCTGGGTTTTGTTCGTCTCTGCATTTCTATTCTAGATCGTTCTCAGATTTTCTAGAAACTCAACATAGGCTTCAAAAAACAACATTCTTTAGATCTGCAATATTTCAAGGTTAGTGCATTTCTTCCATTTAATTCAATTAAGGTCATCAATCTATCTAAATCTAAAATACATTTCAAATTAATCAATCAAACCGGGTACTTAAGATCTTCCTTCCTTATTCTTGTTTCCAAATGATTGATTCAGTTATGTATTGATCCTTCCCTTTGGGTTAATCAACTTGGATGTTTCATTTGCACATCTAAGGCTAGAAGGAGATAATCTTATCTACCCCCATAAAATATTTAAATTTAAGGTATTTTATGTTAAATGAATCCACACAACGCCATACATATTTTATCCTTTACATTTTGGTGAACCCACGATAGACAACTCTTTCTTTTTGGTGTTAGATTTACATATTTTACATTAGATCTTGCATGCATATTAGATTAGCTTTCTTTTATGTTTTTTCATTTCCCTTTCAAAATTTAAAATCAAACTCTTTTTTTTCTAAATTAGTTCATTTGCATTGCATTGGTGTATGAGCTTTGCCACTACTAGTCCTTCTTATAGTATCCCTATTAGAAGAAGCCATAGACTCATGGGTTCCTTTGATCATGAATCTTCCTCTCCTTTCTATAGGATCCTAGATGAAAACTTGAATAATCATGATTCTAATCCTTCTATGGATCATAACTCTTCTCACTCGTCTGATGATGAGGATGAGGCTTTAAGAGTTCCTCCTGAACAAGTGCAAAAAAATTCAACCGAACTTGATAAAATGGGAAATTGGCTTATTCAAGAAAACCACAATCAAGATTCCATTCAAGCTATAGAGGCTCTTAAGAAATTCCTTCGTGATAGTGATAAGGGTGTTAATTTCTTATGTGGTATCACTCATCTTGAGCATTCAAATGTTAAACCTTTAGCTCAAGAGGCTCAAGATCTAGGATATACTCCTCCTATCATTAGTCAAGGACCTTCTTATGTTCCTTTACCTAGCATTCTTAATTATACTCCTCCTTTGATGACTACATCTCTCCCAATTTCATCTATTCTTGTGAGTGTTCCACCGGTATCTTTACATATCTCACAACCTTCATACCATAGTGTACCTTTTACCTGTACTAATCCCCTTCCAACCATGGTTCCAAATGTTCCACCAATTATATCTTCTATTCCTATTGCTTCCTACACTTTTCCTAGTGTTCCTAATATTTCTATGCCACCTATGTCTTCTAATGATTCCACAATTATTAGTTTGGCTCAGACTGTGTTATCTTTACAACAAAAACTTGCATCTTTAACTCAATCCAATTTTAGCATTCCTACATGTTACATGGGTAGTCCCTTATCTTTAGACATTATTTGTGCTACTGTTCCTCAACAAGTGGATATGCCTCGTTTAGAGAATTACAATGGTAAAGGCGATCCTATTACTCATGTTAAAACATTTCAAATCCTTTGTAGTGATTATGCTCATGACCATAGGATTTTAGCTAAACTTTTTGCTAGAAGCTTTCATGATAAGGCTTTGCAATGGTACTATTCTTTATCTCCTTATTCCATTTATTCTTTTCCTAAACTGGCTAATACCTTCATTCAACAATTTCAAAATAACATTAGTCCGTAAATTTCCTTAACTTATTTAATGCATTGTAAACAAAACATTAAGGAAAAATTGACTGATTTCATTGGTAGATTTAAGCATTTGTATGCTCAGATTTCTTATCATGTCCTGATATTGATATTCAACACATGTTTATTTTAAATTTACAAAAGGATATTAGAGATAAGATTCTGCTTACTGAATTTACCTCTTTTAAACATCTTTGTGCAGCACTTCATCGTTATCAATTACAAGTGATTCAATTTGAGAGAAACACTCCAATGGCTCCTGTTCTAGTTGATAAGAGTGACAATGCTCCTAATCCTAATAAATTTCAGAAACCTAACAACTAAATCAAGATTAATAAATAGATGAATGTGGTTTCTTATCAAGTTGTTGTTGCATCTCACAATGCCACTACCGCATCCACTGCCTTCCGAATGAATCGTACATTTACTCCTCTCTCTGAATCTTTACATTTTATTATGAGTAGGTTGTTAAGTTCTGATATGATTACCTTGCCTCCTATTCGATCTCTCCTTCCTACTACTATAGCTTCAAAATCCTTTGATTCTAAATCATTTTTCTAATACCATCGCCAGAATGGCCATGATACTGAAAAATATTATTCTCTAAAGCATAAGGTTCAAGAATTAATTGATTCCAATGCTTTATCTATTGATAATTTTGATGGTAATGGGAATAAATCTGTCTCTTCTCCTAATTAAAACCTTCAAATCTACACAAATCCTCTACCTACACATGATACTAATACTATCTCTCAACCATCTTCTCTGGATATCATTTATGATTCAAAGATGGATGATATTAATCACATTTTTAATCATGTGGAGATCATTTTTGTATCTCAATATATTGTTCAAGATCCTTTTCCTCCACCTCAACTTCTAGTTCTACCTAAACCTCAGAAACAAACTAAGGATAAGCGACCTCATGGACTTTCAATTACCTTTAACAACTCTGATACTATTAAGGCTCCCAATGGTCCTCTTTATATTTATGCTAGGATTTCTAAGATACCTATGCATGGTTTTCTTGTTGATCCCACATCTTTAATCAATGCTACTACTGAGGAAAATCTTTATATGAAAGGCCTACAATGTGATTGTTATGATCCATTGGATACATGGATCCAAACTTGTAATGGTTTTCTCTATCCTGCACTTGGTTCTATTAACTTTCCTATTGAACTCTGTGGCAAGGTTGTAGATACTACCTTCATCATCATTCCTACATATGATCAATTTCAAGTCAAATTTGGTTTTCCTTGGATAACTGCTATGCATGCTATTGCTTCTCCTATTCATAAATGTCTTAAGTTCATTCATAATGGAGAAGTAAAAACTATTAATCATAGTCTATATCAACCTTCTAGACCTAGAGATTGTGCTAATCTTGATTTATTTTGGCCCTCATTTCCTAATTCATGTCCTCCTTGCCCTGACAAAATTTTTCGCTCTGATCAAGCCTATAAACATTACAAGATTGTCAAGTTAAGCATGCCTCAAATAGATCTTAACCGTGGTCTTTTTCCCACTCCTTCTATACCTCCTTTATCCATCACTGCTAACTCTATTACTCAACCTCCCAGTAATTCTTCTCAGCCTACTGTGAATCCTATCAATCCTCCTATAGAACCTGTGAAGGATTCTCTGGTTATTCCCCCTAGTTCTCCACATGTGTCAAACAAATCAAAACATAATAAATCTACTAACGAACGTCATAAGAAGCATAGAGATAATGCTAGGGCCCGTTCTTCTCTTCTTCTAAATTATTTACCTTCTTTTGATCAACCTATGCTTGATGTGTTGGGAGAAGTCAATATTCACAATGATATTAAGATGAAAGAGTATGATGATCCTATTCACATCTTAGATCCCATTTTAATTAATCTTGATGAGGAGGATACTTTAGATGATCATATTGATCTTAGTGATGAATATGAGATCATTGATCTTGACCATGATTTATCTCATATGCTTTCAACTCAATTGACAACTACACCTAGTATCAAGAAACACGATTCTCAAGAGGATCCTTGTTTGGAACTGGCTATTATTCCTACTATATTGGATATAGTCCCTCTTCTGAGTTCCCCACCTTCCCTAAATGATATAAATTGCAATGGGGAGAGTAGGCGATGTGCCTGATTGGATTATTCTTTTAATGGTAGCCATTTTTTTGTTTGCATGTTGTACTGTGCTTCTCCCGTAATGTGTTTGCTAAATGTTTTGTTAGAATATTTTATGTGACCCTTGTTACTTTGTTGGTGCAAGGTGATAAAGGAATCAAACCTATTGTACAATTCCTCTATATGTATCTCTATTCTTATATTTTTTTTTTCATGTTATGTTTTACTTGTGCTATTGTTCGTAAATGTTTTCCTTGTGTCGTCTACTTGGATCTGCAACATGGTAGCACTGATTCTTTTTGGTCTCCATGTTGTGATCCAAAAAGACTCTTCTTCATAACTCTTGAGTTTTCTTTCCTCCATTGTGATTGTAGTTCTACTTTCTTTGGGGAATGATGTCAATTCATTTGATCACACACACTTTCTTGAGGGCATACGCTCTACTCACTTTTTGCACACATGCACGTTCAAAATATTTTCAAAACTAAATTTTTTTTCCCTTTATGGATTAAAGACTAATCCTTAAAACATGGACATTTCACTTTTTAGGATCTCTTGATCCCTCCAATTTAAATTTACACAGATCTCTTGATCCCTCCAGTTTCAATATACAAATTTTTGATCACTTAAGGTCGGAAAGTGTCCTTAAGAATGGATCTCCTTGATGGGTTGACTAGTGAGTAGCCACATTCACTAGGCGGTTCAAGTCCATCTTTCCAGTTACACTTTTATTTTCTCCTTATGTGGTTCACAATGGGACATAAGTTCTCATTGGGTAAGGTAACCATACCCTCTCTCTCTCTCTCTCTCTCTCTCTCTCTCTCTCTCTCTCTCCTTAACTAGTGATGTCTCTCTTATCATGATCTTAGGGTTGATAAAGACTTATGTCCCTTGGGGGTTTGAATATTTCTTTGTCCCTTATGATTCCAATAAGATTATCTATTCCAAGAGTTTGTATTGAGTCCATACTTTTACTAAAGTGGGAGCTAAATCTATTGTTGGAAAATGGAACCACTTACATAATAGACTGGTTTAGCCTTCTGGGTAAATGGTTTGGGGTCATGTCAACCACCTTGAATGGGTTCCTAACTTTTATCTAGCTTTATCCCCATGTTCTGCCCTATTTCCACTTTTTCCAACCTATTTCTAGAACCCCATATTGAGAAACTGGAACTTTGGCCTCAGGTTCAAGGTCAACCTCAACCTTGACCTAGGTCACAATCGACCTTTTCCAAACCCGGGGTTCAAATTTTAGAATCTCAGGGTTTCCAGATGTCAGTCTTTCAAAAAAGTTAATTCCCGCTTTCGGGTCGGCTGTTTTGGACTTTGGGACAACAAATCCAAAATTATATTTAACATAGGTCCTCTTCTAGGGGCATGGGTCCAATTAGAATTTAATTCTCCTATGTTGGCCTCTCTAGAAGATTGTGCTCTAATTTCATGTAAAAGGAAGCTTTCTCCTCTCATTTTCTCTAAGCATTATTCTAAGCACTAAGAGTTGATAATTGCAAGAGCTCAAGACTTGAAGAGTGAATTCCAAATGTGAAGAAGCAATATTTGAAGCAATACAAATTAGCCATTGAAGTATTCATCCATTCTCAATCATTTCTCAAGCATCTATTTTCATCAAGGAGATCCATTGGTGGCCGTTGAAGGATTCAAGCTCTATGGAGCCCTCTTGTTGAAGATTTCTCCATCAACATTCCTCCAAGCCTCTTCCAATTCAAGAAACCATTCAAGATTGGTCTTGAAGATCTACAAGAAATTGATTTATTTGAATCCTCTACAAGGACTTTTACATGAGCAAGGTGAATTGTTTCATTTACTTTTTTTATTTCTGCAATTTCAATAAAATATTTGAGGTTAATTCCAAAATCGGGATTTGAACAAGGAAAACCCCTCCCCCCAATAAAAAAAACCTTTTTCTTGCAAGTATAGGTTCAGAACAGCATATCGGGATGGAGATTCAGATACCCTTTTCAACAAACTTCTTGGATCCAAAAAAAGAATTCCAGTCTGAGACTTTTTAGGTCAATTGTGACCTAGGGCGCAATTGGAAATTCTAGCAAATGGTGACATTGACTTGAGGGTACAAATCAGATCTTTCTCAGAATAGAAAAAGATTTCTGGGTTTTGTCCATCTCTGCGTTTCTATTCCAGACTTGGTTTCATATTTTCCAAAAACTCAACACAGGCTTCAAAAAACAACATTCTTTAGATCTGCAATATTTCAAGGTTTGTACATTTATTCTATTTAATTAAATTAAGGTCATCAATCTATCTAAATCTAAAATACATTTCAAATTAATCAATCAAACCAGGTACTTAAGATCTTCCTTCCTTATTGTTGTTTCCAAATGATTAATTCATTTATGTATTGATCCTTCCCTTTGGGTTAATCAACTTGGGTCTTTCATTTGCACATCTAAGGATATAAGGAGAGCATCTTAGCTACCCCCAAAACATATTTAAATGTAAGGTATTTTATGTTAAATGAATCCAAACAATGCCATACATATTTTATCCTTTACACTTATAAACGATGAATCGAAAAGGTTATTATTTACAAAGATTTCAATTTGCAGAGCAATTCAAAACACTTAGCGATTTAGAGTGAATTTATCTTTGAAAGTGAAGTTTGATCAAATTCTCTGAGCGGTATGGAATCCACAACCAGTAGAAAAGTTAATAAAGGATCCGAGATGTTGGTGAGAAATTTTGTCTGTAACTCTCTAGAGTTTAAAATTTATCCAGTAGTAGTAGAGGAAATAGATCTATTGGGAGCACATTCTCTAATTAGTCCATGGGTATTACTCATAAATGAAATTCAAAGCTTCTATCATTGTAACACCCAGGAGCTTGGAATAATTGACATGAATCAAAAATATGATAAATTATGCATAGGTGGGAATCTAAAGCCCAAGCACAAGCATATATAGGTTAAAGGTTTAAACCACATCCTACACATGTCAAAGAATTTCTAAATCAAATGGATTAGATTCATTCTTAGCCACATTCATGACATGCAGCTATGGTTGGAGCAGCCTGTAAAAATCGCAAAGAAAATGATACATCGAGTAACATGGTATCCCATGCTCGACAAAGCTAGAGCTACTAAAACTCTAACGAAAGATAAGCTAGCTAAGTTAACTCTTTCTGAGTGGGACGATAGATGCATGAGACTAAATAGAGTTACTGACATGGAATTAAAGTTTGGAATTCATGTGATAGCTCACAAAATATATAGTTCCAGTAGAACAAATAGTGTACCATGTGAAGTTGTGGACATAGCATACAAGGTGATAAAGAACAATCTGGAATTTGACCTAGCTGAGTTGGAATTCATTCAGCTAAGAAAGAACATGGAAAGCATCCAGGAATCCAAGTCAAATCCATGTAAGTTTGGTTCTCTCCTGGTCTGCATATTCTTCTATATTCAAAAATTATTTCCTTCCAAGGGAACAATAGTATGGAAGAAGGATAGACCCATATTTCATCAGATAAATGAAATCATAGCTGAGTTAGGAGATAATTTTGAGAATATCATGGATGGATATTTGGAGAACTTCAGACAGAAGATGTAGAGTAGATACAGGATTCCTAAGCAACTAGTTGAAGATTACAAGAACAATATTTTTTTTCTAGTTGACTTTGATATGGTTTACATACAAGCTGTAAAGCCTAGGGTTGCATGGATGAAACCTCTTGCATATGAGGTTAACATAGATGAGACTAAGAACATAATTGAGGATCTTGTGAATGAACTTTTCAATCCCAAGGAACCTTATTTTAGCACCTATGAAGAAGAAAAAAGAAGGATATCTATAGATATAAAGATTCCTAAAATTTTGAAAAGAGGAAAGAAAAGGATGGAACAGTTTGGAAAGAAGTATGGAAAAACCCCAGGCTCTCCTTCTATTACTCAGAGTAAAAAGGATACAATCAAGATAGAACATAACATGTCCTAAGAGGAAGAGGAAGAGGTAGAAGTTGAACCTCTTAAGAAGAAGAAGAGGCTATCTCTCAAGAAAACACCTACGACCACTACACCTATCATCACTACAGGAAAACCAAGGAGATCAAGAAGAAGACTTGTATTGGGTAAAGACAACGATGATGAAGTTAAAATAGTTTTATTCAAGAAATCACCACCTACACTTGAGAAAAAGATTGAAGATCTGAAAGGAGGCCATGGTATGAGTTCTCTTAAGTTATTGAATTATGCTTCAAGGACTAAGTTGGAACATAAAAAGATAGAGGAAGCAGTTGTGGAGAAAATGGAAAAATGGAAATATGACCCTTCCACGTTGAAGAGCCATATGAAAGAAGACTTGTTCAAGGAAGTATCTATTCCATGGCTTAATTTAGTCTGACCTAAAAAAAGACATAAGGAAACAAACCTTAAGGGAATTCATGCCTAATATGAAAAACAAAGAAATAAAAGAGGCAATGACCAAATATGTAAAAATTCACACTCCCCAATTCAAAATGCTTGGCTAAACAATTTTCTTAGAAACACATAGCATTGGATTTCTATTTCAGGATTGGACACCCTACATGGCTGCTAAGTAGATTATTTAGTCTCATTTAATTATTGACCAGGGACGTAAACTTGGAATGGTATTCACAAACTATATGCTTCAAACCTTCTTGATTCTTATGGCTAATCCTATGGAATTGAAATACATTAAGCTTCATGAATCTATACTATCTCAAGTAAATGAATTTAATCTAAGAAAACAATAATCACGAATAGGAGTTACTCTACTCGCCTATACTACAGGAACAGTCTACCAGTTTTGTTACCAGTGGCTGCAGTAACACTGGAGAGTTCTAATTACTTCTTAATGAACAAGGAAATAACTTCTAATCTAACAAAGTGATTGAATCACCAAGTGGGCCCCCTTGGATGAGTGACTAGAAATTCAATCAAGATAAGAGACTGAAACTCAAACTATGCACTCTATTCATTCATGGAGAAAATGTACTTGGAAAGTAAAACAGTGTTACAATATCAACTTCTATTCCAGAAAATATATCAACTAACTCGACTCTCTCAAGAGTTACAAAAGTTGGCTTATTTAAAGAGAAACCACTCTACTCCCTAAATCTAGGATCGCTCCATTAATGAGGATCACTAATGGATACATAATGCTCATAATAGAAAACATCAAACAACAAAGGTAAATCTTCAAGTTCTTCCTTGAATATAGTGTGCGGTGGTTCTAGATCTGCGCACTGTGTTTACTCAGGAATTGAATTGACTCTTTCCTCCATGAAAGTCTCATAGCACACCCTTCTTCAACCAATTACTTAATTCTTTGACATGATGGCTGTTTTGTAGCAATGGCTGTCATTGACTCCTTTAGCACCATGCTTATATTCTTGAATGCGCCATGACTTGATTCCTACAAAATGGTTAGCATACACAACTTTTGATACATATATATTTTATCATTTAATACTAGGAAAGAAGTGTTAGTTTCCATTTGATACCCTTGCATGACATTTGGCTACAGGAAGGAGACTATCCATAAACATAGCATAGGAAATAAGATTATTCATTAACATACAACTACTTATATCCTGCAACTTCTACCCATAAATTCTAAGCAAATACACCATGTTCTTACCATCAATTTACCTACTTATGTCTTTACATATATAAAATATACATATAAAACCATAAGTTTAAAGTCTCTATTTCGTAAGCAAACCACTGAAAAAGAAAGTAAGAAACATATTGAAAAGATGACCTTTTAAGAGGCTCATCATTCCCCCCAACTGCACTATTGCTGGTCCCTAAAAATCATGAAATTATAGATGGGTAAGTGCAAGAAGTTGAGTGCCAATTCCGCGGAAGTCTTGTGGGCTTGCAAACTACCGCTAGAAACGGGCACCCGTCTTAGGCTCGGACACCCGATCCAAAATTCAAAAAACGGGTACCCATTTTTTTTCAAAACGGGTGCCCGTTTTTAAAAACAAGTACCCGTTTTTTTCAAAACGGGTGCCCGTTTTTTAAATTTTTTTTTTTTTTTTAAAAAAAAATCATTTTTTTATGCCGATTTATTACATTTAAGAAACGGGTACACGTTTTTAAACGTGTGCCCGTTTTTTAAAATTTGAATTTACCAAACCACCATTTGCATTGGATTTCGGTTTGGGACAGGTT
>MU228488.1:1242158-1253513 GCA_018584345.1 Thuja plicata
TTTTTTGATATTCAATCTCTAAGTGCCTCAAATTTTGACATCAATTGACAGACAACTTGAAAATCAGGGAAAACACTTCCACTTTTTGCCCAAAAAGTGGACCCAACTTCTTGCTGGCACCCAGATCCTAGCCCTAAGCCTCAGGTCGCTGGTGGTTTTTTTCACCTGGTTCATCAGCAACATAGTTGAAATACCCATGGTTGTCCTAAAGTCTTTCCCACCTTTGTCTTTCCTAACTCATATCATGATTTTCCACATTCTCATTTACTACAAGTAAAGGCTGCAGGAGGATAGGAGGTTTAAACCTTAAGGGAATCCAATAATTTAGCTGTGTTCAGCCCAACATTATAAACCATGGGGCTCGGCGAGTGGAAAGAGTTAAATTCTATGGAGAATGAGGTTCCCTAATTTTTAAGTCATGGGACATCTGTATCCACCTCTGTCTACAAGCTGCAATCATGGCCTCAATATCCTGTGATGAATGTTATTCCCAATATGTGTATACCTGATCACTGACTGGAAGGACCTTGTGGGATCAACTAGGGTTCATAGTAATTGAAATCCAATCAAGGAAAGTCAGCCTAGAACTTTGAACTTTAGGCCTCATCATGAGGGGTGTGTCTATCTCACTATTTTTATATGGCAGAACCTTATGCTCTCTACTAATCTCATTCTAAATCAAAGACATCACTGCCCTCAGCTGAACATCTCCCACGTACAAAAGTGAATTCCAATCCCTATTGTTTGGCACATCGAGATTGTGTAAATACAATTCACATTATAGGTTTTTGATGGACATGGGAGCTGATTGGAAGGCATCATAAAATTCATGAGGTGTAGAAATAGAAGGGTTCAATCCCTCTACAATCCTAGTCAAT
The DNA here is from genome assembly GCA_018584345.1 of Thuja plicata. Lineage (NCBI taxonomy): Eukaryota > Viridiplantae > Streptophyta > Pinopsida > Cupressales > Cupressaceae > Thuja > Thuja plicata. The sequence continues at coordinate 1,243,037 of MU228488.1, forward strand.
TGAAAGTTAACAAATTGTTCTTTAAGGAATAAAGCATAAACTGGAGATGGTGACCTACATGTCATTGTTGCAAGAATCAATTCAGTGATCTACTCAATTTTCCTCTCCAATATTGCAATCCAATTTTTTTTTTGTTCAAGTTGACAAGCCTTCTCCTCAATGATTCTTTTCAATTTTTCTCCTTCCAGTTTCCATGGTGCCTTTTCCCAAATAAAATTTTGGTATAAAATCAATCTTGTTGCTAAAGGTGTTGATAAATCTGGTGGCAGCATGGGTCCCTGTTGAAGAATATTAATCGACCCGTATGCAAGTCGAGGGATTCTTATTGCTTCCTCTTCAGTGGAAGTAGCCCCTTTTCCTTTGTCATGAGTTTTCACTGAATCATCTACTTGGCATGATTCATCAATGGAATCTTTTCCTCTCCATATGACAAGGGTTTTGATTGAATCATCCACCAGGGAGGATTCAGCTATTGTGGCCAGCACGTCTAATCCATCTTCACTCACTTCTTCAACAATGTCCACATCTATTGTAGTGAATTCTTTAGGGGGTAGGTTTTCTGAATTGACATCAATATCTTTCCCAATAAAGTTATTGAAAAATCCCTCTATTTCCTTAGAATCTGTATCACTGTCTTCAAGGATGTAATAAACTTGTGGGTCAGTTGTACCTTCATCATTCATAATGTGGGATATGGTGTCACTATCTTCTCTTTTTGGAGCCATTGCTTCCAAAGAGGACTTCTCTGCAGACTCATAGGATTCAACATTTATAACTGAGTCAGGGGTTTTGTCTACCTTACTGGTACTAGCATAAATTCTAGCACTCTTCCTGATAGTGGTTTGAAAAGAGCTCAGAGGATCCTTGCATTTCTTCCTACTGGAGGACACCTCCTACGTAATGGCTATAGGAGGTTCTTCTGGCGTTGCATCCTTGAGAGAGGGCAAGGGTTCCTCAGCTATATTACCAACATCTTCATTATTAGGTGGTTTTTGTTCTAGAGTCATACCCTCTGTCTCTATGGTTTTACCTTTATCCTTCATGACAGTAGACCTAGTTTCCCCAGAAGGTGAAATATCAGGAGTGACATCAGCTTCCCTAGTTTTTCCTTTCTTTTTATCAGTCACAGGAGTACTAACATTGCAGGCTCTTTTCCTAGATAGGGTAGGGTTAGAAGAAGACAATTTAGGAATGGTCTATGTTTTCTGTATTACCTTACAAACCCCCATTGTTGGGTTAACCCTTCTACCTACACCCTGGCCTCTAGGGCCAACCACTCTAGGTGCTATTTCCTGCATGACCAAGAATTCTTCCCAAGTCCCAATTGATTGTTTAATTAATTCCATTTCTACAACTAACTTAATTAAACAATGATGGGAAATGGATTGAGATTTTCCTAACTATACTAGAGACACCTACTTTTTCACAATATTAAATAGAAAACTAGGTAAGTTTACTGGCCTGTTTCCATGGTGGAGGGCACTCAGAATCTTGAAATGCAGTCCATGTAGGTACTTGTAATGGCCTTCACAAGAGAATTAGGATATTATGAATGTATCCAAATGCATAAAATCCATTAGTAATGATGTTCTTGAAGTTCCCTTTTTCTTATCAACATCCAACCATGGGTCACCATGTAGGGTAAATTGTGCCCTAGCTGAGCGCAAGTCAATATCATTACTCCAATTTTCTCCTTCCTATGGAAACTTTGAAAATTCTGCCATGATGTCCTCTAATAATTCTATCCTCAGACCCTTAACCACTACAAACCCTTTGTCCAGAGTATTTAGAAATTGAAAAGCAATTTCTTCATCAAAGCCATTAAGGCTTAAGCAGTAATCTAGCCATCCCCTTCTTTGAAATATTTCATAGGCGGTCAGGTCCCCAAGTAGAACTCGATGATCTGTAGGCTCATGCCTTTGAAGGTCTCCAACCATTGTAAATGACAAAAACAACTTTGTAGGAGCTCCATAGATGCTATAAAAAACTAGGAAATGCAGGACTTCTTACGGACTCAAGGTGTTTTTTATGAGAAAAATTGAAGTACATAATAGCTTTTAATTCCAGGAAAATAAGCATTATTTTGAATGGTATTCATAAATACATTCACACATGTTATGGTCTTCCACCTAAACACATCACGAAAATGTCATTATTATGTGAACCTTAACTTTAAATTGCTTTCAAATCATGATGACTTAATCACGGAAGGACAGATAAGCTTCCACATGACGATGGTCACCATGAAAAGACAAGAAATAAAGTTTACCTTTTTGCATGCTAAAATTGATTTGGAAATATTTTGAACAAGCATTAAATAATCCCTCCCCCCAACTAAGTGTAAGGCATGGGTCCCACCAAGTCTTTTCGTGCAAGAGATAAAAAAATAGAAAAGAACACTTTTTCCAAATTAAAAACTGTATAAAATAATATACGAGCAAAAGTATGTGTTACTAACCTAAGAGGTGCTACATGAAGAGTGTTCTTCTATGCTACATGCATTGATGGAGTGATGATATGGTACAGAAACATGGTAAAGAGAGAGGATGTGAGGTGGATTTTTATTGTAGAGAAAGTAATTCATGGGAGTGAAATGTTTATTATGGAATCTGTGATAAAAATCATAGTTTGGAAAAAATCTGGGTGGAAGACCCAGATGGTTCGGTTGCAAAAGTGGAGCTTTCTATGCTTTGCTGGAACTACTATAGGAAGTCTTGATGACTCACAAGCTTGTGATATATCTTAAGATGATGCTCATTTACAAACAACTTGAATCGTAGAGGATCAATGGTAGATAGTTGAACTGCACCATTGTAAAAAACTGAGACTATTTCATATGGCCCTAACCAATGGGTCTAAAATTATCCTAGAGTATGCTAATAATGTGAGTCATAGAGAAAGGCCCAATCACTAATGGAAAAATTCTTATCCTTGATAAATCTATCATGCAACTTCTTCCGCTGCTCCTGAATCAGTTTGGTGTTGTGAAGTGCAGACTTTCTATACTCATCCAATCCATTAAGCTACAGGAGTCTATCCTCTTGTGCCTTGGTAAGGTTGATATCTAACACCAATGCCATCCTGAGAGTCTTATGGTGAAACTCAATAGGCATGGATGCAAATTTTACATAAACCAACTCAAAAGGAGTAAAACCAGTAGTGGTTTTCCAAGTTGTTCGATAAGCCCAAATGGCTTCAGGAAGGCAGGTAGCCCAATCCTTTTTTTGAACAAAAACTATTTTTGTTAGAATGGCATCAATTTCCCAATTTGTGATCTCAGCCTACCCATTAGCCTGAGGATAGTATGGTGAATATTTACCATGCCTCACTATATACTCATTCATCAAATCAACAATAAGATTAGAGGTAAACTGTGCCCCTTGATCTATTACTATTTCACAAGGCACACCAAACCTAGTAAAAATAAACTCAGAGAAAATCTGCTACCTTATGATCCCTTGCATGCCTCATTGCTTTTTCTTCAACCCATTTTGTGGTGTAGTCAATGTATACTAAGATATAAGAGTTACCATGGGAAGATGGCTCATTGGGACCAACAAAGTTGATGCCCCATTTGTCAAATGGTGTTATGACCACCTGAGGCTACAAGGGAATTCCATTAGACTTGGTTGGGCATCCCATCCACTAGCATTAGTCACAGTGTCTAGTATGCTTAGCTGCATCTTTATGTAAGGTAGGAAAATAATAACCAGTTGTTAATACCTTATATGTTTTCCTTTTTCCTGAAAAATGGCCACCACATAGCTCATCATGACAAGCCCGAAGGATGTCATAGGTCTCATCTTTGTGAACACATCTGAGGGTGACTTGATTAGGACCTATGTAGAACATAAATTTAGAGATCCATGAAAAGTTGAAGCTTTTCTCAACCAGCAGTTGGTGTTCAGGCAGTGAAAAATAAGGTGGTGTTCTTCTTGTAGCAAGGTAATTGGCGATGTCAGAATACCACAGATTGTAAGTTGCAACAGAGAATAGGTTCTCATTTGGGAAGTTGCCATCAATTGCTGCAGGATCATCAGGAACTTGTAATCTAGAGAGGAAATCAGCCACCACATTAGCTTTTCTTGGTTTATCAACAATAGTTATATCAAACTCTTGCATGAGGAGTAACCAGTGAGCTAACCTACCAGAGATGGTGGGTTTGTTCATCAAGTATTTGATTGCTAAGTTATTAGTATAAAAAAATACTTCATAATGAGGTATGTAATGTCTGAATTTATTTAGTGCATAGATTACAGCAAGCAGTTCCTTCTTAGTAACAGTATAATTTAGTTCAGCACCTTGCAGATTTTTTCTTGTATAATCAATGGCATGGTCAACTATACCTTATTTTTGTACTAGCACTACCCCAATAGAATAGTCAGATGTATCCTTGTGAATATGAAAGGGAAGATTCCAGTAGGGTCCTCTAAGAATAGGGGTCTTTGTTAACACATCTTTTAATTGCTGAAATGATAGCTCATAGTCAGCTGTCCATTCAAATTTTCCTTCTTTCTTCAGTAGATTGTTCAATGGGGTGGCAAGTTGGCTGAAGTTCTTAATAAATCTCCTGTAGTAACCGGCATGACCAAGAAAACTCTAGAAATCCTTCCTGCTTTACTGGAGTGGGGAGTGTAATGATGGCTGCAATCTTTGTAGGATCAACCTGGATACCAGATGATGAGAGGTAATGCCCTAGGACAGCTCCCTCTTCCATCATCATATAACACTTCTGCCTATTAACTGAGAGGTTGTAGTCCTGACATATTTTAAGAACTTTTCCCAAATTAGTAGGAGCCTCTTCGAATGTAGTTCCATATGCAGTGAAATAATTCATGTATATTTCAACACACTCAACAGAAATGTCAGAGAAAATACTTATTACTACCCTCTGAAAAGTAGCAGGTGCATTAAATAATCCAAATGGCAATAAAGAACAAGAAAATGTTCCTCATGGACAAGTGAATGTTGTTTTATCCTGGTCTTCTGGTGATATTTGGATCTAGTTGTAACCACTGAAACCTTCCAGGAATGAAAAATACTTCTTACCAGCAAGGTTGTCAAGTACTTGGTCAATAAAGGGTAATGGAAAGTGATCTTTCTTGGTGGCTTTATTAATCTCTCTATAGTCCACACAAAATCACCATTTGCCACTTTTCTTTGGGACAATTACAAGAGGGGAGACCCACTGGCTATCAGAAATAGGATATATAAAGCTAGCTTGGAGGTGTTTTTGCAATTTAGCCTTTACTATATCTCTTAGTGCAGGGTTTATTCTTCTTTGAGCTTGCCTAATAGGTCTGGACTCATGACTTATGTAGATCTTAAGGGTACACCATTTTTGGTCAAGTCCATTCATGTTAGTATAGTCCCATGCAAAAGCTTGCTGACTCTGTTTTAAAAGTTGGAGAAGGCTAGACATATGAGATTCAGTGAGATTCTTATTGACATTCAATTCCTTACCTGAGGCAATTTCTACTCTTTTGACTTTATCCAGCATAAGAACTTCTGCAAATGAAGGTGACTTTATCTCATGGGGTAAATAAGTATGGAGATAATTAGGTGTTGCAGGAAAATTAGATGGGGACTTCTTGGGCAATATGGTTTGTAGGGAACAGCTAGGGACATGACAAGAGGGTTCTTCAGAGCCATACTAGTTTGTAAGGATTGCTACTAGTATGTCATCTTCCTCTGGTGAGGCCATAAATCGATCTCTACCAATAACCATAAGCTACTGCACTGAATTGGCTTCGAGGGGAGCATCTCCTAGATCTGGCCAGACAACTTGGTCAAGTTCAGCATGGGGTTTGGTTGGAGAATACATAGTTAATTTCTTGGTATGAATACCATCAGATATGGTCATTTTTCCTAGCGACATGCAATGCAAGCATCTGTTGTGGCCAACCAAGGCCTCCCTAGGATTAATGGATACCCTCCTAGTGTGGCTTTGGGGGACAAGATAATGAAATTTGAGGGGTAATCTAGGGAATCAAGTGTGAAAACAATATCCTCTACCATACAATCTGGCTTGACAGTGGAATTATCAGCTAATTGGAGAATGGTGGGTGTTTCCCTCAACCCAGTGATACTAAGTCTTAAAAACACATCCATAGTCATTACATTAATAGAGGCCCCTAAATCAACCAAGACATTTTGTATTTGTATACCATTAATGTGAATGGTGACCACTGGACTTCCTAGATCAGAGTATCTAGGCATCAAGGCTTTACTGAGCATAAGATCAGAAAGCTGCCCAAGAACATGGACAGTATCAAGATCTTTCTTTTTCCTATTAGGGTGCTTGATACAGGCTTCCTTGATTACTTTATTATAAATGAGAATTTCTTTGAGGGAATCTAATAACGGTATTTGGACATTCATTTGCTTTAGTTGGTTAATCAGATCAGTTGTAATAGGATTCTCTTTAGGGGGTACTGATTGTTGAGCCAATCTTTACCGATAAGGTGGAATTTTCACAACTGGAGTAGGTGGTGAAATAGGTCGGACTACAGTATTTTGATTTTCAGGAATTTCCTTAGTATAAGAAACATAAGTTATTATGGGTGCTCTAGGTGCAAGCAATGTGGTTCTTGATCATAGGTGGATGTCATTCACTTGTAGTGAATAAGTCTGCTTCTTGTTATTAGGATTTGGATTCATTTGCGCAAGCAATATTGGCTTCTAATGAATACTATTGGGTATATGAGGTGAAGGCATAATAGCTTGTTGCTGAGGTCGAGGCATGATGGCTTGTTGTTGATTAGGCTGATTGGGTCCCCACTGAGGTTGTTGTTGCTAGTTACCATGTGGTTGCCATTGGGTATTTTGTTGCGGCTGCTAATATTGGTTAAACTGCTGCTGGTATGGGTTAAATGGAGGTTGTTGTTGGAAGTTTTGATGATACTATGGCTGCTGATAGTTTTGGTTATACTCTGGATGTTGGTTAGACTAGTTATGATTCCAATTCGATCCTTGAGGGCCAGTATTCTAGGGGTTTTGATTTTTCCACTGATTACTATTATTATTATTATTATAACCAAAATTATTCAGGGGGTCTTGAGGTATACCTTTTCTCAGGGCCCATGGTCATCTTTGAGCCATGTAGAAAGCCTCTTCATTCTCCTCATCTATCACCTTGAACTTGGTGGGCATTGAGGTAGTGTCCACAGATGCAACAGTTTTGCACTTGGAGTTTCTTTTCTTCTCTCTGTAGTGGGACCAGAATTCAACCATCATAGCTTCTGTATCCTCCTTCTTCCTCAGGGCTTGCATGTTGTCCAACTAAGTGGCCATGTCATTGATAATGTCTTGTTTGAAGTCAGACAGGAGGTTGTACAGCTCCATCTTAGATACTCCAAAACTATTTGTCTTATGAGGTAGATTCCTTAGTCCTCTTCCCTTTTTTACTGTAGCTCTTGAGTAATTTAGACATATGGTCTTGATATCTGCCCAGTTCTTTTGAGTGATGTCCCCACTAGCCATTAGGTCCAAGGCCTCTATGCTTCCATCATTGAAACCTTTGAGGAACATGTGCTTATATGATTCCTCATTCAACTAGTGTTGAGTGTTGTGCTACAGGTTAAACATAAACCTGGAAACATAGTCCTCCAAGGTTTCATCCTCTTTCTGTGACATTTTTAATATGTCATATCCCTTTAAATATCATCCCCTATAGTACTCTTTGTATTTGGAAAGAAACATGTTGCTCATGGCATTCCAATTTGCTACAACATTAGCTCCGAGGCCCGTGAACCACCTTAGAGAAGCCTTGTTAGGGATTTTTCTTGTATGAACCACAATGCTTGAAATGTCTATTTGAACCCTGTACCTTCTAATTCTGATTTAGAGACAAGAAAAGCCTAATTGCTAAGGACTGGATAAGGTTCTTCTTTTTTGAGCTCCACAAATACTCAGGCAGGTTTTACCTCTTAAGATTGCTGTTTACACAGTATTTGTTTATGTAGACACTGATTTGGTATGTATCTTTACTGAACCAACTTATGAATTATCTTGCAAATGACCAAGCATAACCATAAACAAGATATTACCATACAAATCATAGTTATAAACATAACAATAACCAGTGATACAAGGATTCTCATCCTTCTTCCTTTTCTTTATAGGAGGGACAACCTAATGGATTCACTCTTCAAGGAATCAATAATATGGACAGTGTCCTGCTGACAGAGGTCCTTAACAAGTTCAGTTTGTATGTTCTTAGTAACAAAGTATTTTAATTGATTTGGTTTTGATAACTTGGAATATCTCAGACACAGATAGATTGTCAAACTGTTTTTGGGCCAATGCCTATCCTTTGGGCTATAGAGTCAAATATAAGCTAAGATATCATATAAATAAAATACAATAAACTGCCTTACAGTTCACATGCAACTTAGATAAATTGCCTTACAAGTTATCCTGTCACCTCAAATCTATTATATCAAATCTTTAAAAAAAGTAGTATGCTCCCTGAAATTACTTACAACATTTAATTCTTTCCTTGAAAGAAACTTGTAAATAATTAAATGGCTACCTTATAACCAGTATGTTCAGAATACCTTGTAAACTTAACATAGAAGAGCACATACAAAGAAAAAGAGACAGCAAGAGAGAAGAGTAAAATTGCATCGTATGTTATTCATAAGATCCAGCCTTTTCATACATGAGAGATTACACAGCTTCAAAAGATAGACATAAACCAGAATATCTAAATTTTGTAGTATATTATCTCTTCTTTAAAAATGTTCCAACATCAAAGACCTTTAACTATTACAGCTCTTCTGCTATATATAGATTCTAGACCATCTTGGAATCCCTAAGGATGCAACAAGATTTGGATGGTCTCAAAACCCTAACCCTAAAGTTACAAGAGAGACAAAAAAAAGAGAGAGAAGAAGCGGTGAAGTGATTGAGTCAAAAAGGTAAAATCATATATCTCTTGTTCTTCTCCCAATCTAGTGACTGCAATCTAATTTGTAGATGGTAGCTGGTGTAGTTATGCGAAGTCCGGATAGTTATTCTCGCCTGCTCACCTACATCTCCTTTTGAAATAACTATCCATCTTGTCTATGAACAGTGCAGTGCCAAGTGCTTACCTCACTCATCATCCAAAATTTCTTCCTCTACCATAGGCTTCTTTTTCTTCGGTGTTGTCATGACTTCCCATGCCTTTACTTCATCATCTGTTGGCCAATTGAAGTCCTGAGTACTTTGTATCTACACCTTTTGCCTGTCCCATCTTACATCGGTGATGTTTTTGACATCAAGTAGGAACTTGTTGATATCTGTCTCAGCTCTGAATGCCTCATCCAATATTAAATTAAATCCATCTATATCAACCTCAGTTCCCAAAAGAAAAGCCTCTTCACTAGGCATCTTGGTGTTAAACTCATCCCTCCAGGTATCTATAGCTTTTACCTGGTCATCATCTCCTTTTAAGGCAGGAATAAACCTATTGAAATCAGCTGAAAAGAGACTCAACTTAGCCTCTATTTGGTTCAATTTTCCCTTGAAGAATGAGAGAGCAATGTTTACCCTTTTGATCTCATCTTCCACCTCTGTGACTACTAGAGGAAAGTCTACCCTTATGGACTGCAAAGATGACAATTTTTCAAATAAACTTGCCCTGGCAGACCATTTTGTGAAGTATGGGTTTAGAATTATAAGGTACCTTAATACCTCAGCATGCAATATAGGCAATTTATTATAATTATTGATTACAACATCAGCTTTGTCTTTGAGGATCTCAATCCTATGTTGTAATATACCTTTCAATGCTTTCAAAGCCATTGCATTTCCCTTTTCTTCATCCACCTTTTGTTCTACAGCCTCTTCTGACTTAGGCTTGTCTTCAATTTGCATAGGTGGTGGTTGGGCAGGCACATACACAACCTTAGGCTTTGCCTCCAATTCCTCTGAAAATGTCTTTATCATCTGATCCCTCTGGTATAGTTTTATGTGGCACATGTCTCTGTCTTTAGACAGTGCACTTGTTTCTTCTAGCAGAGTGGTATACCTCTCAGACAATTGCTTTGTCTTATCCTCATTTAACTGAGCCCAGTGTGTCATTATTTGGAAAATCTCTAGGTCCCCTGTATTTTGGACTGACCACACCATCTGATTCCCCACCATATTCTCTTGAATGTTCACTAATTGGGGCTTCTGGTCCTTAGGGCTCAAACTCCACATGGCAAAGGATTGTGACTTTGGGTTATACCCAAATCCTTTGATCATTTCTCCTACTTAGACTTCACTGACCATTTTAAGGTTAGGCTGCTTTCTAATTTGATCTATGATGAATGCAGATGCCAAATCCCAGCCTTCAGCCAACAAAATTCCACTTTCTAGTATCATTTTTCTAGCATCCTCAGGAGAGATGTCCTCAATCTCAGGATCATAATTTTGTAGGGCCACGAGAGCTTCATTGGTAATTGTTTCTTTCCCATCCACAAGTAATTGGGACTTTAGCTGCTCTGCT
>MU228488.1:1263093-1279728 GCA_018584345.1 Thuja plicata
TACTTACAAACAATGCTTCAAGTTCAACCAAACCCCTAGGAATCTGATTAGAACTCAATTGAACAACTTCATTTCCAAAGATGTATTCTTTTCCATTATCTGACTCTACTAAAGAACTGCAATCTATAGTTTGATTTTCATATTGATCTAAACATTGCATGAACCTTAGAATATCCTGATCATCTTGGAACACTTTCCAGTTATAGATATTATCTGGGACAACTGGTCTTGTTTTAACTTCAAGTATTGATACTCCATGTAAGGTCAAATCATCATTTTTCAAAGCAACATTTGCTAGAAAATCAGCCATAATATTTTTTGACCTTTCCAACCAAGTTATATTAAAAGCATCAAACATCTCAAGTTGATCCCAAATAGCATGCTTATACATTTTCAATCTATCATTTTTCACAACATATTTGGATCTGACTTGTGCTACATTTTTAAGAGTGGATGGGAACAATTTCAACTTATGGGCATCAGTTGTGTAGTCATAGCTCCAACAGAGGATGTCAAACTCAAAGAGGAAAGTCTCTGGATCTTCAGTGATAAGTCCATAGAATTTTGGAAGTGCAGCAGCTGGTATGTTCTTCAGATTCTGGTTACCTTGTTGAGGAGGAATTGGGAAGGGAAAGGTAGATTGAGCCATCCTTGGAGGAGCTCCTAACTATTGTGGTTGTTGTGGCTGATAAATGATAAGAGCTAATGGGTTTTCTTGATATTCAGCTAATCAAAGAGGACATGCAAATGTAGTGATTCTTCGGAGGATGATGGTGATGAAATTTCTCCTTGGGCGTCAGAAAATGGGTTTTCAAACGGGTCTTCTTCTTCACTATCAACTCAGGGTTCCTCTAGACAGGATTGAAAAAATCAAATGGTTCAGCTTGGTATTGACGAGGAAGGAATCTCCCATGAGGATCTCTTCTTCTACGCATAAAAGGATTGCTTGAAATTAAATCCTAGATTATGAAAACTGGAAACATGAACACCAAAGTAAGTTTGAACTAACACCATCCCTGGAAGCGGTGCCAAAAATACTTGGATAAACAATTGTCTTAGAAACACATAGCATTGGACTACTATTTTAGGATTGGACACCCTAAATGGCTTCTAAGTAGATTATTTAGTCTCATTTAATTATTGACTAGGGACGTAAACTTGAAATGGTATTTTCAAAGTATATGCTTCAAACCTTCTTGATTCTCATGGTTAATCCTATGGAATTGAAATACATTAAGCTTAAGGAATCTATACTATCTCAAGTAAATGCGTTTATTCTAATAAAATAGTAATCACGAATAGGAGTTAATCTACTCGCATATGCTGCAGGAACAATCTACCAGTTCTAATACGAGTGGCTGTAGGAACAATAGAGTTCTAATTACTTCTTAATGAAAAAGGAAATAACTTCTAATCTAACAAAGAAATTCACTCACCAAGTGGGCCCCCTTGGATGAGTGAATAGAAATGCAATCAAGATAACAAACAGAAACTCAAATTATGCACTCTATTCATTCATGGAGAAAATGTACTTGGAAAGTAAAACAGTGTTACAATATCAACTTCTATTCCAGAAAATATATCAACTAATTCAACTCTCTAAAGATTTACAAAAGTCATCTTATTTAAAGAGAAACTACTCTAATCCCTAAATCCAGGGTCACTCCATTAATTAGGATCACTAATGGATACATAATTCTCATAACAGAAAACATCAAATAGCAAGAGTAAATCTTCAAGTTCTTCTGAGAATATAGCATTTGGTGGTTCTAGATCTGCGCGCTGTGTTTACTCAGGAACTGAATTGACTTGTTCCTCCATCAAATTATTGCGGCACGGCCTTCTTCAATCACTTACTTAATTATTTAACATGATGGTGCTTTTGTAGCAATGGTTGTCGTTGACTCCTTCAGCACAACGCTGCTATTCTTGAATAAGCCATGACTTGATTCCTACCAAATGGTTAGCATACACAACTTTTGATACATATGTATATATATATTATCATTTAATACTAGGAAAGAAGTGTTAGTTTCCATTTGATACTCTTGCATGATATTTGGCTACAGGAAGGAGATTACCCATAAACATAGCATAGGAAATAGGATTATTTATTAGCATGCAACTACTTATATCTTGGAACTTCTACCCATCAATTCCAAGAAAATACACCATGTTCTTACAATCCATTTACCTACTTATGTCTTTACATATATAAAATATAAATATAAAACCATAAGTTTAAAGTCTTTGTTTCATAAGCAAACTTCTGAAAAAGAAAGTAAGAAACATGGAAACGATGGCATTTTAAGAGGCTCATCAAAGAACCTTTGAGATACTAAATAAGAAGATAGAAGATGTTGTGAAGTTTTCTACAACAATGTGGAAATCCATATTTGAAGTCATGGAAGATGATAAGGAAATAACACCAAGCATATAACCTCCTGTACATACCAGTGATGAATTACCTCAGGTACAAAAAATTGAAGAGTATAATGTTGAGTAGATGGTAGTTGAAGTGATGGCATCCTTGCCCCAATCACCTATCTAGAACATATTGTCTCCGAGCAAGGATAAGGGTATAAAATCAAAATCTGAACTAATAGTATTGAGTAACATGCTCCACCTATTACTGGGCCAAGCACAACCAAGTTACAGATGGACAAGGCAAATGTTTCTTAGGTAGTATTGATTCTTCAGTTAATTTTGATTCAATAGTTGGTACAGTTAGATCAATGACCTAATTCAATTGGATACTTGGATACAAGTTGAGGATGTAAAAGGTAAGGAAATTGTTCCTTCACCTAATACCAAGATCAAAGGTAAAGAGAAGGAAGTGAATATTGATAAGATTGATCTTGAAAAGGACATTGTGATTCCAAATTGGGATCTCTCTAACTTGTCTATAGAAAAAATGGATATACTCAGAGAGTTGTGGAAGAAAAGAAAAATTCAAAATAATCTCCGAGAAGAGAAAAAGAGGAACAGAGTACTTGAAGATATAAAAGGCATACTTCAAGATACACTATAGATTAAAGTCAATGAGAATGAATCCATTATGGACCAACTTGTTAACTTAGTTCATAAGTTTAATACAGACTTGAATGGTCAAGAGAAGCTACTTGAGAAAGCAGAAAAGAAAGTTTGAAAACAAGGTTCTAGAGAATGTTGCAAAGAAGATTTCAATTGACCAGGTGCAGCTAACCAATCTTATTATCACTCTAGAAACCACTATGACCAATGTAGTAGCACTATTTGTAAAGTTAATTGATACCTCTAACTTTACTATGGAGATAACGAATAAGTTAGTAAAGATTGACGCAAATCTGAAGGAAAGTGAAAAATAGTTGGCACTTGATCCGAGCACAAGCTCAGCACACTTTTTTAAGGTCAAATATCTGACTGGTCTACAGGCTGAGTTGCTAAGAGAGGAAGAAAGGAATAGAGAGTATCTCTCATCCATCCAGAGCCAACTCCTACCACAAATGGATACAATGCATAAATGCATCACACATGTAGAGAAACTCATCCATGACAATAATTTATTTGTTGCATAACTTATGATAAAGTTGTCAACCAAGCTACAAATATAATTGCACATCTTGAAGGTGCTACAAGACAATTGGGACAACACTCTGTCTCAGATTTTGAAGGTATAGTGATTTCATATCCTACTTTAGAATTACCTTGTAGATATAGTTTTGCATTTTTGTCAAAAATAAGGGGGAAAGGTCATTGTATATACATTAATGACCATATACATTGAGGAAATACATGTACAATTGAGTAAGAAAGAAGATATACATTACAATTTTTTTTTTCAAAAAAAACAAAGTTAGTTGAACCCAGGCAATAGAGAAGGTGGAAGATATACATTACAAAAATAGTTTTGAAAAAAAAAAAAAGAGTCAGTTGGACCCAAGCAACAGAGAAGGTGTCAAAACCTGAGTAGATGGTAAGGGGGAGTTTTGACCTATCAGATTTAGAGTAAAATGATAAGTGTTTTTGTTACTAATGCCAAAGGGGGAGATTGTAGACCTTATGGCAAGACATGTTGTCAATTAGTGTCAAAACACTTAGTCATCTAGTATTGCCCGAGTGATCAGTATGAACCGAGTGATCAGTATGAACTGAGTGATGAGTATCACTTGAGTGATCAGTGTGACATGAGTGACCAACATCGCCCGAGTGGTCAGTATTGCCTGAGTGACCAGTATTACCTGAGTGATCAACATATTGCCAGATTATCAGTTTATCACCCGAGAAGACTTCTGGACCTGAGTGACAGTATTAGGCTGACCTTGCATATGTTGTTTTATACCATTATGTCTAATGGAAGCTGACTTATGAAGTTATTTGTTTTTGGATAAGATATATATAAGACATTTTTTTTATCCAAAATATGTCTGAGAAGAGTATATAGTAGAAGTATATATATGAATATGATATGGAATATTGATTAGAAGATTGCAGAAGTATAAAGCATAACAGATACTCATCCATCATAGTCAAGTGATTAGTTACAAATCAAAGGATCTTATTCAACAAATTATAGTTGCCTAAGAAGGTCATCTACTGGGTCATTCTAACAGGTGGATCAGAAAAATCCTCTAACCAGGTGGACCTAACAATCCTTTTGTAAATCTCTTAACAGAGTTGCATTACTTATTGTATTGTATCAAATCCTTTAACAAGGTGGACTTAACAATCCTTATTGCTCCTAACAGGGTAGGCCATCAAAAGTGGTCAATGTAAGCTCTAAAATGCTAAATTTATGCTATATTACTAAACCTTGTGGGTACCATCCCCAGCCCATTTTTACTTTCTATTTGGAAGGTTTATGGGTAACCAAATACCGTGCTATGTGTTATGAATGATTATTTCTTTTCTATGCATGCAATCAGATTACATAATCTAATTAAGGTTAAAGAAGAATAAGTTTTATTGGTTCCTAATTCACCCCCCCTCCCCTCTCAGTCACATTCCATACAATATATTTCCAAAAAACACATCCATAAGAAAAATCCCCACCTCAATAGTGGGCTACACGACCTAAATAGGTGCTATATGGGGAAGAAACACGAGAAAAATACCAAGAACCCAAGGAAGAAAAGAGAACAAAAATACACATGGCTCCAACAAGTCTGGAAACAACACCAAATAGAAAAAAAATCCCAATAAAAAATATGCCCAGTCAAGAATGAGAACTTGAAAATTAGCAAAAATTGACTAACCCAAATAGAAAATAAGAACAACAAAAAAAACAACCAAAAAAAAACATGGCCACTAAAAGATCCAACAAAGCACCAAGCACCAAGAGAAAGAGACACCAAGATAAATACAAAACATGACACACAAAAAGACAGTCACAAACCATACTAGGAACAAAGAGAGAGCTCCAAGAGAGGGCTCCAAGACATAACACAAACCAAAAGAGGAGAAAAACAAGACCAGGAGAGCCCAGAGGTAGTAAAAAACCACCAAAGGACAATCAAACCCTCAAGAGAAGCACCCAAGACAAATTAAAATGACTAAGGAGTAGGGTAAAACCCAAAACATGCCCCCCAACACCGGTTCCTAAAATTTCTAGCATAAAAAGCTAAAGCTAAGCCAAGATAGTCCTGAGAGGGGGTCACTAAGAAAAACACAAAATCCAATGACTAAACCCCAAAAGAATCACTTTACAAAAATAACCCTACCAAACCAAGGGAAGACATGAATAGACCAGAATCGAGGTGAGACAAAGGGTAGAATAAAAACCATGCTAAAATCCCCCAAATTGTGAATAAATTCCCAAAACATAGCTATGATGGACAAGGTAGTAGAAGCCTCAATAACCCACAAATAGGGCACTTGTGCCTTATCATCTAAAATAGACAAAACTAGCATCCACATAGAAACCAAGAGGGGCATGCCACAAACCTAGATAGAGAAGGTCATAGGAAAACCAAGCTCACTAATAGAAATAAACACTGAAACATCAAAAAATAAAGTAATACCATCGATTGTGTGATTCCCCACCAAGGAACCTGTGAGGGCAACACATATAAAACCTCTAAAAGACTCAAATACTATTTTTTAACTAGAAAGACATACATCATTACACTTCATGTTTCCAAAACATAATTGAGTACTTGTTTACAAACTTGAATGAAATATTTATTGAACCTAAGTCCTCACATGTTCCCTAGCGTCACTACTAGATAAACATTATCAAACCTATTTACATTCATATGATAGTCATTGAATAATAATCTTAATTATTCTACATTTATTATAATGCACTAAGGTAAATGTTCCTAACTCATTTCTTTTATTAAACATAAGTTAATAATATAAAATAATTAATCATCTCATTAACTCATGTAATTAATTCATATTGATTTCATAAACATCTATTATCCTTATATCACTTTCATTTAATCATGTAGGTAAGATATTATTTTCATTAAGGTAGGCATTATCCTAGGCACTTCATAGACCCATACTCTTTTTATTTCTTTAAGTAAACATTAACCAGCCATTGCAATCAAGTTACTATTATTGTTTCATAACTATTTATTATATATAATTCCAATTATTGATCTATCATTTCATAATAACTTCCTTTGAACCTTTTATCAAGATATAAAATATTCATTCCTAGGTACATCAATACATAAGTATATATATAAGTTCATTTTATTTATAGATAGACAACATAAGATAATAGGAGAAATATGAGAAATGAATATAAATGAATTTATTTTAACATTGATAACATGTCCAACACATAAAATACTATTTCCCCCTTTCTTTTTACGTAGAAATACCCACTCACTTATACAACAAAACTTTCAAATAAAACTCTCAAACAACCCTAATTTGGGAGTTTTTGGAATTTCATTCACAAAACTCTCAAACAACCCTCTGAAATCTTCAATGATCTGGAAACCATTTTGGAAGACCCTAAATATTTTTTTGGTCTTGGTGTTCAGTATATCCATACACTGTCCAAACCCCAACTGGGCTATTGTGCAAGGAAACAAGCCAGGTTTCAATCTTTCAAAGGGAGCTCTACTCAAATGGATTCGTCAACCCTCTAGGTTTCTACCAAGGCTCTATATGAACCCACAAAGCATCTCCAAGTAATTTTATTAATTCATCTAATCTACTCCTGGAAGTTACAAACAATTGTTCCTCTTGATCCCTAGCTGGGCTATCACAGAGATTGCCTAGGGAAAGAGTTTACAAATTCTAAAATGACATCTCTTAGTCTCCTAAAAAAGAAAAAAAATATATAAATAGGCTCTACCTTCCAATCTCCTAGGTCTTTTAAGTTCCCACTATGAATTTTTAGGTTAGAGCCATTTTATTGGACCCTACTCTGTCCAGTCCAGTGAACAGGGACCAGAGTTAGGGTTTTTATTTAAACACACCAAAATTAATAAAAATAATCATCAACAAAAAAAATAAAGGTAGAAGGACCTAAGATAATTATCAGCAATGAAATATATTTAGTTTCAATCCATTAAACATGAATCCACTTACAAATTGTTCACATGAGTGTAAAAATACCAGAAAACTACAAAACTTTTTCTAATGGAAATCATGCCAGAATGTTACCAACCTCTCTAAAATACTCAAGAAGACCTTAAATAAGTCCTCCAATAATCTTTCACCCATTGGATCCAACCCATAAAAAACTTAGGGAAAGCTTCATCATTTTTCCCAAATGTTGTTATCCAACATTGAAAAGTTGCAAAAGTTGCTCTAGCAACTTTGTGCAACTTTTACATCTTTTCCAATCATAATGGTTT
The DNA here is from genome assembly GCA_018584345.1 of Thuja plicata. Classification (NCBI taxonomy): domain Eukaryota; kingdom Viridiplantae; phylum Streptophyta; class Pinopsida; order Cupressales; family Cupressaceae; genus Thuja; species Thuja plicata. The sequence continues at coordinate 1,270,893 of MU228488.1, forward strand.
GACCCAATCTGGGGTTTAAAAATGATATCTTGACATCCCCTAGACATAATTACAATCAAAATAAGACATTTTATGCACTCTTGGTTCCATTGTGCACATTATACCATTCTTGGACTACATTGCAATTCTTGAGTCTATTGGAAACATTGAGGATAAATTGACACAACATAACAAAAAACTCTCAAAATATACCTATTTGACTATTAAATAATACTTTTTTATCAACATGACCTTGATAAGGTTTGAAAAACCAAAATTTGAGGGTTGAGAATACCTAACCCCGAGGTGCTCATGCACCATTCTCCCCCAAAAGAAAAGAGCTTAATTCACATTGGGTGGTAGTAGTGCAAGATTAATTACTAAATTTTTGAAATCACCTTCAGGTACCCAAGTAGCTTCTACTTCAAGCATATTTTCCCACTTGATCAGATACTCTTTGTAATTCTTGTGTCTAGTCTTCTTTGAAACTCTTGAATATAACACCTTCTCTTGTTGATTCTTGGTTTGGGGAGGTAAGGTTAGATAAGTGACCATGTATGAAACACTATGAACCACTTCAATTTACTCAGGACTTAGACCTTTATACTACACTAGGTATTCTATATTAAAGGCAAGGGAGAGAGCTATGTCTTTTGGTAAATCCAACTTATAGGTATTAGTGCCATATTTGGCCAATATTTATAGTTTACTTCACACTCCTTTCTGAAGCCTAGCCTTGTACATATGGAACATGACCTAGTCTCCAACCTCAAACTGTATATCCTTCCTCTTAACATCAACCTTATCCTTTATCTTAGGAGTGTTCTCAATCAGTGTTTTCTTGACTTGTTCATGAAATTATTTTATGGGTTATTCAAAATCATCAACATTTATAATCCTTCTTTTCGTGTTTCCAAGGTATCTGAGTTATAGTAAACCTCTTGGATGTAGACCATATACCACTTCAAAATTTCTTCTCCCTTTTGTTCTATTCATAGTATCATTATAGGAAAATTCTTCTAGATGAATCACTTAATGCCAAGCTTTCCCATACTACTTAGTGAAACATTAAGATGTTTCCAAGGGTCATGTTGACCACTTCTATCTTCTCATTTGTTTGGAGATGGTAAACAAACCCAAAACCTAAGTTGGTGCCCAACCTTTTCCATAAGGTTTTCTAAAAATTACAAATCAACTTTGTATGGTTGTCTAACACTATACAATCTGGTAGTCTATAAATTCTAATTAATTCTTTGAAAAAAAAATGAGCTATATGACTAGCATCATGAGTCACCATGCAAGGATTAAAATGACATAACTACTAAATCTAGTCTACAACAACATATATACTATCAAAACCAGTATTTGTTTTGGGAAAATAAATAATAAAGTCCATACTTACACATTCCCATGGCCTGTTTGGAATTGCAAACATTTGATAAAGACCAACATTTGATGAGGTTCCTTTAGCCTTCTGACATATGATGCACTTTTCAACATACTTCATTACATCTTTCTACATTTTAGTCCTGCAATAGAACCTTTGAACCAATTCTAAAGTCTTGTTCAAACCAAAGTGCCCCTTTAAACTATCATTGTTCTTTTCCTGAATTAAATTCTCCCTCATTGATCCTTTTGGAACACACAACTGTCCACCCTTTAAAAAAGTCCATCTTGAAAATTATAATCTGCATGCTCACTGCAAAAATGATTATAGAATTATAGGCATCCCTTGTAAGCCACCACAAAGTCCTCACCCTCTTGGTAGAGGTCCTTAAAACTCTCAACTCCTATTCTTTTCAACTTCACTTCCTGGATTGAAAGTAGCATTCTACTCAAGGCTTAAACTACCTTCTTACACTGCCACTTCTTATGTTTTATTGTGAGTGTATAATACTACAGATACTCTACCCATTTGTTGTGTCTATGAGTCAACTTATCCCAAGAGTTAAGGAAACTAAGTGCTTGATTATCAATGTAAATAACAAATTATTTAGGCAGTAGATAATGCCTCCATTTTCTAATCTTTTGAAAAAGATCATATAACTTGAAGTCATGGGATAAATACCTTTTCTTAGCTTTATTATTTTTTTCACTGCAAAATGCCACTGGTCTATTATCTTGGTTCAAAACTGCCCCAATTGCAATGCTGCTTGGATCACATTCTATAGTGAAGAGTTTGTCAAAACTAGGTACTATTAGTATAGGTTGTGTATCTACCTTTTTATTCAAAAATTAGAATCCCTTATCTACTTCCCCTGTCCATTGAAACTTTTCTTTCATAGCTCCTTTGATTTTATTCAATATGGGAGCACAAATTTCACTAAAGCTCCTGATGGACTTTCTATAGATTTGAGCTAGTCCATGAAAAATATTTACTTCACTAGTTGTCTTGGGAGTAGGCCACTGTAATATTGCTTCCACCTTTGGTGCATCCATCTTCAAATATCACTTTGATACCCAAAAGTCCAGATAGACAAGCTCCTGCTTCATAAACTCACATTTCTCCAAATTTATGGCTAGTTTTTCTTCATGCAACTTTTTTAGTACAACTTCTAAATGCTTAAGATGTTCCTCTCTAGTTTTCCTAAAACATAAGATATCATATAAGTAAAAAACTATAAATTTACCAAAAAAATCTTTGAGGACTTCATTCCAGAGTCTCATGAATGTTCTAGGAGCATTGGTGTGTCCAAATGGAATGATAATCCATTCATACAGGCCTTTATTGGTTTTGAATGTTGTCTTCCACTCATCTCCTTCCTTGATTCAAATTTGATGATAGACACTTTTAAGGTCTATCTTAGCAAAGTAATGTGCACCCCCTAAACAATCCATAAGGTCTTAAACTCTTGGAATTGGAAAGCTATACCTAATTGTAATCATGTTTATAGCTCTCAAGTCTGTACAAAACCTCCATGTTCCTTATTTCTTGGCTGCCAACATTGTTGGAATTGCACGAGGGCTAATGCTTTCCTTTTTCAGTCTACTCTAAACAAGCTCTTGTACTTGTTTTTCCACTTATTTGTTCTTCTTGGGAGTCATCTTGTAAGGATATTTGTTATACAAGGAAGCCCCTAAAATGAGATCTATTTGATGACTTATTTCCCTTTGTGGAGGCAAAGTAGTAGTGGTTCCAATACAGATAATATCCTTGAAGTGATCTAATAAGGTTTGTACCTCTGAAAGTATATTCACTATCTTATCTTTCTTCTCCTCTTTTGGTTGTAGAATCACTGCAAACCCAACTCCTCCTTCTTTGAGAGTGTCCAAGAACTATTTTTCACCACCTAGTAATACATTAGGTCCTCTAGACTTACCCTCTTCTCTATCTCCTATAGACTATATCTTATAAGTGACTCCATCATTTTGGAAGGATTATGAGTTCTTTTCTCCATGATGGAATTCTTTTCTATAATATTTCCTTGGCCTACCTAACAGAAAATGGCAAGCATCCATTGGAAAGATATCACACAATATCTTGTCTTTATAACCCCCTATGTGGAACTCCATCCAAGTTTTCTCTTTCACCAAAATGTGTTGCCCTTTATTGATCCAAGTAACCCTATAGGGATTACTATGAGGGATTCTTTGTATTTACAACTTTCTTACTATGTCTTATGATACTATGTTATTTTTGGACCCAAAATTCACAACAAACTTGCACACTTTTCCCATCGTCTTGAAATTTATCCTAAACAAGGATCTTTGACTTCGGCTCCAACTTCACAAGTTATTTTATCAAAACTCTTTTGACCATTAGGTTCTCTCCAACCTCTAATTCTAAACTTACCTTTGGTGATTTCACACTTGTAGTGTCCTCGTGCACATAATTTATCCTCATATCCCCTCCTTGGGATGAAGAAGACTTCTCTGGGAATCTAAAGGTAGGGTGCCCAACTTGATGGCAATTGTACCATTTCATTATGGAGAAGTAGGATCATCTCCCTGATCCTGCAGATCTAACTAAATTGCTTCTGCTAGATATCTCATTCCTTTATAGATGCCTCTGCTATTGGAAGCCCCACTTTGCTCTGCTAACTTGGATTCCCCTTGGGATATTTGGTCTACACTTCTTCAACTAAAACCTCATCTGTGACCTTTTCAATCTCTTCCTTTGCATCTACCCCTATTACGTTTCTCATGCTTAATTTTTTTTTTCTCTTTCACCTTAAGTGCCAATTCCTAGCACTTATGGACCATGTTAGGACTCAAAAAATGATCTCTTCTTGGATACCCCATGGTAACCCATTCACGTATCTTGCAACCTTGATACTTTCATCTTCTATCACAATTGGCCTCAGGCACAAATTTTGGAATTCCTTTGTGTATGTACTCACATATAGTTCTTTCTATCTCAAATTTTGCCTCTTCTTATGGAGTTGAATATCATAATCATCAGGGATGTATGTTTCTTTGATCTTAGAAATCATGCACTTCTAAGTGGAGATAGGATTCTTACCTTCCTTCTTTCTCTCAACTTGGAAAACCTTCCACCATGTTTAAGAAATCCCTCTAAACCTTGATTTTGACACAATAACCTTCTATGCTTCACATACACCTTCACATTCAAAATGATTCTCTAGACCAATCCACTCCTTACTAAATCAGGTTCCATTTTTCCACTGAGAAGGGGGTATTGCTTCTAATGCTATACCACTCATAGGCTTGAGGGCCTTGAGAAAGGTTTCTTCTTTGATGATAGGGTCTGGCTTTGGGATCTCATCTTCCACTGCTTTACACTTCCCTTCTTGTTCAATTATCTTCTCACTGACTTCCCTAGTCTTCACTTCTACTTCATCTAGCTTTAGCTCCAAATGCTCTAATCTTTCTCTAAGAAATATGTTCTCTTCTTCTTGGTCATCAACCTTCTTGGCCAACTCTGCATTTTTCACCTTCCTGGATTCTCCAACTGATTCAAGATCAGACATACAACTCACACTAGCCTAAATATTTAGTCTCCAATACTACTTTGATAGGGAGGATCTCCTAAGAATTACTCCTAGTTCTTCACCATGTATATATTTTTAGGACTTATTAGAGCTTCTTTCTTAACTATAACACTACTATGTTAGGAGGTTTCCACTCTCTATCCTCCTACTCTCCTAGAGCTCTACTACCAATTCAAGATGCTCACACTTCCACCATGAACTCACGAGGGTAAGATCAACTACTACCTTCCATCCCTTTAAAAATTACCTTGCAAGAGTCTTGGGCTTGTAAATCATCCAATTCAATCATCAAACAATCCATCTTGATTGATCTTGAACTCATTTCCCTATCACTTTCAAGGTTCCCTATTTTTAAGTCCTATTATCATACTAGATCACTATTAGATAGGTAATTTGGGAGTTTTGGGGATTTCGTTCACAAATCTATCAAATAATTATTTGAACTCTTTAGTGAGCTGCACATCCTTTTGGATGACACTAAATATTTTTTTGGTCTTACTATTCAGTCTATCTGTACACATTCCAAAGCCTAACTGGGCTATTGTGCTAGGAAATAAGCATGGTTTCAATATTTCAAAGGGAGCTCTACTAAAATGGATTCATCAACCCTCTATCTTTCTAAAAAGGTTCTATATTAACCTACCAAGAATCCACAAGTCATTGAATTCATCCATCTAATCTTCTCCTCCAAGTTACAAACAATTGTTCCTCTTGGTCCCTAGTTGGGCTATAGCTGAGCTCGCCTAGGGAAAGAGTTTAAAAATAGAAAATGAGATCTTCTCATCTCCTACAAAAGAAAAAAAAATATACATAGTCTCTACCTTTCATTCTCATATGGTTTTGAAGTTCCCACCATGGAGTTTTAGGTTAGAACTATTTTATTCGACACTACTCTATCGAGTCCAGTGAACAAGGACCACATTTAGGATTTTTATTTACACACAACAAAGTCAATAAAAATCAACACAAAAAAAATAAAAATAAAGGAAAAGGACCTAATATAACTATCTAAAAATAAAGATCTTCATTTTCAATCCATTAAATATGAATCCAATTACAAACTATGTAGAATGCAAAGATACTTAGAAAATTGTCAAACTTTTACTATTGGAAATCATGCCACAATGTTACCAAACTCTCTACAATTCTCAGGAAGACCTTTAATATGTCCTCAATTCATTTTTACCCACTGGTTCTGAACCATAACTAAATTATGGAAATTTTCATCATTTTGCCCAAATGTTGTCTTGCAACATTGAAAAGTTGCAAAACTTTCTCTAGTAACTTTTTGCAACTTTTACATCTTTTCCAATTATAATGCATTGACCCATCTTTGGGTTCAAAATGATATCAGGACATACCCTAGACATACCTACAACCAAAATAAGACATTTTATGCACTCTATTTTCCATTCTCCACTTTATTTCATTATTGGCTTACATTGTAATTCTTGGGTCTATTGGACACATTAAGGCTAAATTGACACAACAAAACACAACGCTCTCCAAATACACCTAATTGATTCTTAAATAGTCTTATTTTTCAAAATTACCTGTATAAGGTCTTACAAACAAAAATTTTAGGGTTCAGAATACCTAACCCCTAGGTGCTCCTTCGCCATATACAAATAAATTGGCTACATGCTAGAAAAGATCCAAAAAGAAGATTAATATGTACATTTTTTTAATAAATTAGAATACCACATACATTTTATGGCTCAAAAATTTTTAGCCATAATATGTAGATTTTATTCTACATAACAATAACACTTTATTTTTGTTAAGAAAAATATGTACATGCTTTTTTTATATTAAGTTTATATAAAAACATTAGCATTTGTTTACCCATTGGCCGACATTTTAGAAATGATTTTCTTGCACAAAACTTCCCAATATAAAAAAAAGGTTTATCTATTTCCAAATTTGCATCATGTTTCCACCACTAGTACATTTGAGGTCAAATTTCGACGGCCATTTGTCAGATTTCCAATGCTCATTTGTCAGTATTTCGACACATGAGTCCGTCACTGTTTTTGTGTAGGAAATTGCGACAGAAGACACATCTATCGGTTTACCAACACCACATCATGTTGGAAACTTGCACATGACAATAGCTTTGTTATGGCATTTCCTGCGGTTCATTCATCGGCATTCTAACACCATGACCTATTAGAAATATACAATCTCTGTCAGAAATAACTGTCGAAAACATATCCTTTCTGACATTATAATTGTTGGCATACCAACAGTTTCCACCTAATTCTGATAGATATATCTGTCGGATATATAGAATTACTGTAGAATTTTTTGTCAAAAAATTTCTATTTGCGACACTTTAACTGTCAGAATAGCGACAGTCGTGCAACATTTCTTTGACAGGTTGCCCTGTCGAATGTATAGCATTACTGTCAGAAGAATTGTCATAAATTATGATTCTCTGACATTTTATCTGTCGAAGGCATAGCACTGCTGTCGGAAATTAATTATTAAATGTCAAAAAACCAACGGATATGCACATTAAAGGTAAAACACCTCAAGAGACCATCATAGGTTCTCTCTTTCTTCGGTATATATTATTGACAGAATGTTTTACCTTTCATTAGCTCATCAAATCTGGAGATTTGAAATAATTTGATAGAATATTTTCATGACAATGTATATTATTTAAGTTGACGTTGCATGAATTTATCTACTTCGCACACTTGTAGACTATGAGGACGGCGATAAAGAAGCATGGCCATGGTAGGAGATGCTTCTTTATTGTCGTCTTCATAGTATACAAGTGCGTGAAGTAGATAAATTATTGCAACATAAACTTAAATAATATACGTTGTCATGAAAATATTCTATTAAATTCTTTCAAATCCCTGAATTTGATAAGCTAATGCAATGTAAAACATTCTATCAATAATATAGACCGAAGAAAGAGACAACCTATGATGGTCTCTTGAGCTGTGTTATCTTTAGTCCTAGTTACTGTCCTAGCTACCTGTCGATCATCGAGAATAATCACTGCCTTGCATTTATGTACACTGCACAAATTGATCCTAGCCTTGCAAAAACATTTTACACTTGTACATCTCATCAATACTGGAGACCTAAAGTAATTTTATACGATCACTAGAACATTTCGTGCATGGATGAGAAACAGTATCCAAAGTTTCTAGATAACCATTTTTGAGAAGAGGAATGAGTGCAGGCCAAAGAAGGGATAATTCCATAACAGAAAGGAAGACATCTTTTTAGCCTGGGTCTAGATCCTACACCCAATTGTCGAAGGATTTAGGGCCATTCTAGAAAGATGTCTTCCATTCTATCTACAACATTATGTCCATCTATGATCTCACAAATATCATCGTCTTTCTACTCTTCATTTTCCAAAATATATCGCTTCTTCAAGCTTGCAGAGTAATCTTATTAATAAAAGAACTCTTACCAAAATTAGGGTACCCATAGATCAAAATAGTTGATGTTGTTGGTGCTTGTGCTCAAGGATATCGATTCACTATTTTGCAATGGCCAAATCATTTTTATTTCATTTTTTGAGAAAAGGAATGGGAGAAAATGAGCGGGTGAAAGTTGATCGAGTGCGAGAGAAGGCATTGCATTTTATTTGATCATGAATGCTCTCTGAAATGACCAATCATGTTTTCTATTTAATTTTTTTGGTGTTTTTTTTCCCAAATTTAGTAGATAAAAATCATAGCGGTAGCCACTTAGCCATCTTTTTGATGCTCCAGGTATTTTACAAAGATATAGGTATGTGGATTTATCATTTAGTTGCTTGCAGTTATTGGTCAAATGCAAATATTTTGTCAAGTTGAAAGGGCAAGATATCAGTTTGGTATTTTTGGTTTATGTTAAAAGTTGATTTGGTAAAATCCTCAAAAAACACACTACATGTT
>MU228489.1:0-11506 GCA_018584345.1 Thuja plicata
GCCTCCACTTGTAGAAGCAACGCTCACAGCTCTACTCATCTTTGTGACAGCTTGAAATTCTTTGTTTGAACCGATATTGAAACAAATCTATTCTTCAATATCAGCTATCTGTCCTGAGCACAATTCTTTGAAACCTTAGAAATTTCTTATCACCTTTGAAATACTGCAACTGCTCAGAATATCACACTTCACCAAAAACCTAGCAACTTAGCTCTGAAAAATTGAAAGCACGGTGAACAAGAATGAATGCACAATCATCTGTTTATAGCCATTTTGATTCAGAGTACATAGCTCATAATTCGAAAATGTCATTTCTGCCATTAAGTTGCCATGTCGTGAGCTTTCAAAAACCTATTCGTAGTTGCACGAAGTTGACAGGAAATCAAATTTCAAATTATGAATCCTTGGCGCAATCATAAGACATTTAAGACAACTGACATGGCATCTTCTGATTAGTTCACTGTCATACATCTCAGCTACCTTTTGTGCACAGTAATAAAAATTCAAGTATCTGATTGGCCGCCGGGTGATTCATCCTGTCATGTCAACTACTTGGTGCCGCTTTTTGGATCTCGTAATCAGGTGATTACGCGACTATATGAAGTCTCTTTGTCGCGATCCCTTTTCCTTAACCATGGTTTGATCTCCAGACCTGGCGACAATATGCTTTCTTTACCTTGGCTGACTCAAGTTATCTAGTGATCATGTGACAATACTGAATATCAAAGTCGCATGGAGTTAACCCTAACTCATCATTCTTTTCCATACTTGGTGACAAGCCATTTCTTATTAACCTTTATAGTTATCGCTACGTCGCTGGATGCTCACTTTTCTTTTCAAGACCACACGACAAGCCTTAGTCGCCCAGCCGGGAGATCAATTTAACTTGACCTTATCATATAACACGTGCCTTATCTCTATTTATAGTGACTTTACGACATACCCTAATCACCAAGTCAGGAGGACCTTTTCCCTAGGGCAATTTTATCTCTAGTCTACGCGACCACCATCAGATCCATGCATTCTTTCATCCAACGGACAGCGCGTAATCGCTTAATATTTCTACATACCCTTAAGTCATCTGGAGACCTTGCGACTAAAGGAAAAAATACCTTAGTCTCTTAATCGCTTGATTCATTTCCTCCTTCTAGTGACCTCCTAAAAACCACTTACCTTATGACAGATGTCATCTGTTCTTTTGTCCACTCAATGCATACTGAAGAGCTGAGTCATTGCCCTGTTCTGGCAACATCCCGACTGAAGGAAATCACTAACATGAAACGATTAGTCACAGAATCAGGACTGTTATCTCTTAATAGCCATTTGATCTTGAGACCACGTGACTGAAGAAATACTTAACTGTTTTCCATGGCCCGATCTAGCGACCATGCGACATGAAGTAATCGCGAAGTCTAATAACATTGTTTTGACTTTTTGACTTCTCTCGCGATCACCCGACTGAGCAATGGGTCCCATTCCTTTCAAAGTTTATAACATAAGGATCCTGCAACTACTTGACTAATAAGATATCGCTAAGTCTTGAGAAGCTGAAGGAATATTCTGTTTCATAAGGAGACTACGCGACACAAGGCAAAAGCGAAGTCGGGAAAGCATTTGGCATATTCGTTCTGGGTAACGCGATTAGGTGACCTAACTTAAAGCACATGTCTTAAGTGAATGAAAAAGGTAATGATGAAACATAAGACATGACCAAGGGTTTCAAATACATCGTTTAACACTTGGATACATAGGGTTTTTTCAGGGTTTTAGCAATTTCGGGAAGGCTCAGACATTTAAACCCTGAAAATTCACAGAGGGCAAGACAAGGAACAAGGTGAAGCAGCAAAAATAGGAAATACAACCAACAATACCTATTTGAGGTAGAGACTATGGTCTTGGAGAATGTGAAGCTAGAAAAGGATAAAATGGACATGCACAAGGTGTTGGACAAGATGAAGGTAGAAAAGAAGAACATGCAAAGGGAGCTGGAAAACTTATCAATGAGATTGGGTAAAGAGAGAGAAAAAAAGGAAAGTTGAAAATGAAGCCAAGAAGGTTGCAGAAGATGCTCTCAAAGCTAAAGATGACACCTTAAAAGATAAGATGGAGGAAATATTCAGATCTAAACAAGAAGTTGTTGTTTTGCATGAACATGTACATGATACAAATGAAGAAAAAGCCAATGCCAAAAGAGAAAATGATAATTTAAGGAAATAAAATGAAAAGATGAAAGGAGAAGTTAAGGAAATCAATGATCTATTTGACACGTTCAATAAGAGTTCTGTTAAACTTGATGAACAAATCTCAAGCCAAAGGAGAAATGGTGAGAATCAAGGTTGAGGGTTTTCTAAATTTGAAGTTGGTGAGTCATCTGGTACGAAGTAGATCCATGAAAAAGGATATTCAACGCTTCAGGTGAACAAAAACAAAGATAATTAGAGGAATTACAGACCAACATGTTTAAATTATCATGAGGAAGGTCATATTGCTAATGTAAATAGGTTTATATCTATTGGACATCATAGACCTAATGAACATATTCTTAGATTTGGAATTTTTTATGGAAGATCTTAAAGTTATAGTGCTAGATATAATCTATTTCATGGTAACTATTATCATTTCAATAAGTATGGTCATGTAATGCTAATGAGTATTGGGCTAGAATCAACAATAAGAGGGCATATAAATCCAACTGAGAGAGACACAATCAACAAGGCAACCAATAGAATGTTACCTATTCTATTTGTCAAAATTATGGACACACAATAGTGAATTACAGGATGAGAATTGGTAGAGGCAATGCTAGACCCTGGCAATAAATAGGTAAGGTGTGTTACTACTGCAACAAGATTGGACATCTTGCTAGACCTTGCAGAGTTAAGAAGAAAAACTTTGGAGGTCAACCAGTGAGTAGGTCTATTAATGATAAAGGCAAGAGGATTGCAGATGTTGAAGGAATCAAAATACAGATGAAAGAAACATGGGTTAAGAAAGGTGAACTAAAATATTTTAAATTGATAGAGAGCTCTACAATATCAGAGAATGTGGAGAATTCATCATCAGACTAAGTCAAAGTTATTGGCTTAGGGGGAGAAAATCAAGTAAGATCTATAACTTATCCCCTAAGTTATTTGCACGATAAGATTTATGAGTATATTTAGATGCATATTGATATTATGAAAGAACATGATGAAGACTCTTGTATTACATATGATTCTATGTGACCATATAATGGTTTTTTATGGCATAGTGACTTTTTATGTTCTAACCATTTCTACAAGTTATAGGTACTATTTGTCCATTCCATTTATTACTTGGAAATGAAACTCTAAAAGAGAAAAAGAAAAGTTTGTTTGTCACGATACATTCTATGAACTAAGCAGAGAACTTGTGAGCGATTCTAAGGTGATTTGAAGTGATTATGGATTGATAGTTGTGATATTGTGCTTGAATTAAAGCAGTGTTTAAAGAACCCTTATCAATGAACAAAAGGAATATTTCTCTGTGTTGCAAAGTTTATATACTATGTTTTGTGAAGAAAATTGTTGGCATTATGGACATTCCTATATTAGTTGAGATTACAGAGGAACCAAGGCTAGTATTTAAGTTGCGTCCTTTGAAGGTGGTAGAGAATGATTCAATAGGTGCTTTGTCTTTGATACCCCATGACGTGTTGTTGACTAAGGATATAAGATCATTTTTCTATTGTAAGATTGAGGACCTTGGTTTAAATGTTATTTCTAGTACATATTCCATCCTATGTAATGACTCTGGATTGAAGGATAAACACAAGCATCTAGAAGAAAAGGGTTGTACATATGTAGTGGACCTACCTCATGATTTTGAACCCAAAGGGATTAGATATTTTCTAAGTCAGGTTCATGATAGGGTGCATAAGATTACCAAGGAGATTATTTACATGGTGTAAGGGTTTTGCACGACCGGTGATATACCTGTTCTAAGAATGATTCATGTCGATGACGTAAATTATCTAACAAATTTGAAACAAGATCAATGTGCTATGAAAATTAACAACATTGTAGATATCGAGATTAATTTTGCATCTATGGTGATCGGTTACAAAGTATATAAATTAAGTCGATTGAAGAGTGCGCCTGGTGGTTTTATTCATGCTGAATATAAAATGGTGAAGGAGAATGCATAGTAAGACCTATGTGAGGTCATGTGAAGTTAGTTATTTGTGTTCATGGAGAGAATCAAGAATTATAAGAAAAAAACTTTCAAGTATGGTTCATTTCTGGTTTGTATATTATTTTACTTGCAAAATCATTTCCGTGGTATCGGTAAGATTCAATAGTCGACTGATAGACCTGCAGTAGTACATATTAAGGAATGGATAAGGATGTTAAGAAATAACTTTAATAGTACAATCTGGGGTTATTTCAAATATTTCTAGAAAATAATGCATGAGAGAGAGAGAGAAGTACAAAGAAGATATATATTTTTTTGTGGATACCGATACATGTATGATGTAAGTAGTAGAATCAAAAAATTATTTGGCACTACTAATGGGTTATAAGGTAGATGGAAATACTATATCACTTCATGCTAATGAATTACTATCTAATTTGATCGATGATAGTACTCCTAGGGTTGGTAACTATGAAGAAAATTATCTAAAAATTTATTAACAATTAAAGGCACCTGTGATAGAGAGAAGAGTGACAAAAAGGTTGATGATTTGACCAAGAAGATTGGTATTACAAAATAAATCATGGATAGTATCAGGAAGTGGTTTGTGTCTGAGGAGGCAAGGTCTTCTGCTACTATTGCAGAAATAGAAGAGGTAGAGGTTGTATATTCTACAATTGGTATGGCAACAAAAAGCGCACTAGGAGTTCCACACTGCATAAGAAAAAGCAAAAGGAAAAAGAGAAGACACTTGTCACTAAAAAAATAAATGTACAATAGAAAGAAAGGAATAACACATGGCTACAAAGAGTCAAAAGGAAAGAGTAAAAAGAAGGATACAACTGAGGAATAAGAACCTCAAACAAATTCTGACAAAGAGAAAGCCAAATTGAGGGCCACTAGAAAATGATCAAATATTGTTGGCATGATAACTCATAAATAAGTTAAACCTAAGAGTGAGAGAACCTTTACTGCTAAAAGCATGGTTGATATCGTAATAGAATATGAATGTGTGATTGATGCCAACCGATGATATGAAAATTAAAATGACGAAGGTAAGAAAAAGGTAGAAGATGCTATTATATATAGTTTACATAAGTTTTGCAGAGGACCTAGTGATTTGCATAAAATGATGCCTGAATCACTTTACAAAAAGATTGATGCTAGGTGGAGACATTAAGGGTGTGTGCACCAAGTTGTGGACCAAAAAGGGGGGTATAAGTTGACAATTTTTTTTTAAATCGGGTAAACCTGAAATTAGAATAGGAGTTTGAGGGTCATGCACTCAAAATAAGAAGATGTGTAAAAAATAAAAATTGTAGTACTTTGAACCTAGTTTCTAGAACACTAATTTTTTAAAAAACCAATAAGATTAAGAGGGTCAAACCTTCCGGGCATGAAAACATGTTGCTGATTTTTTTGGTAAAACATAGCATAGCGGTTTCTGTGCGTGGTACAAAAGGTATAGTTATATTTAGTTTTTTTAAATCCTTTTGGTAGGATGATAGGTAAGAGTGAGATCTAGAAGTTGTTTATTTTTTTGTAATTTTTTGAAGAGTATTTTGTTTTCTGTGATTTTTTGAAGTGATTGCATCCTAAAAATTTGGTACTTGTTCATGCGTTGGGTATAACTTGCATCGAAATAATAAAAAATGAAACTATTTTTTAAAAAGTGTATAGAATCAAGTGTAGAAAAATAATATGTAATTTATTTGTAATTTGATTAAGTATTTCAAAAGTTATTAAAAAAATGGTAGACATCTCTCTCTCTCTCTCTCTCTCTCTCTCTCTCTCTCTCTCTCTCTCTCCTCCTTTGTTCTTAGTTTTTCAGAACCCGATCGGGTTTTGAGTAACTAGGAGCATTGAGTCATTATGTTCTCATAACTTGATCGAGTTCTAAGTAATTAGGAACACTGAGCCTTTATGTTCTCATAACCCGATCAAGTTCTGAACACGATCGGGTTTTGTGGAATTAGGAGCTTTGTTTTGCTTCAACGGTCTTAAAATAGTCATTGCAAGTTGTTTTGAGGTACCATACCTATTCTTCTATTGTTTTACACCAAAAATAGTCAGGTTTGCACTTTTTTGCATATTTTTTCTTTGCAATGATTGAAAATTGTGTTTTTAATGTTATTTTATCATTGTAATTTCTCATTTCAAGAAAATAGTTGATTTGTTCTTATTTTTTATATTTGATGTTCACATGTTATTCTATGTTCATGATATTATTCGTAGGGTCCATTCAATATGAACAATGGGAAAGAACAAAAGCAGAACAATTGAACAATGAGAGATAGAAAAGGAAAGACAAAGGGAGCGCTTGAGGAGAATATGACAAGGTACATCATCAAATGCAAGCAGCATAAGTGATGAAAATGTTAATGTTAATGTGACAAATGTACCATTTCAATTCAATGTCATTAACGAACAAAATTCACATAATGAGATTGAAGATCATCAACATACACCAATTGAACTGATGGGGATAAATGCACCTAATTCATCTAATGAAAATGTAGAGCATGCAACTGTGTTAACACCTCCTAGAATAATTTGTAGAAAACCAAAGTTTCTAATTGACATTGATGAAAATATTTTGAGGCCAATCCATGATAAAACATCGAAAATAAATTGTAGAAGAATTATTAAAAATATTTGGAATAACTATTTTGAAAAATTAAATCGAAGTGGAAGATGTCAAGTAGTTGTTTTTGATTTAGGGTAAAAGCAGGTTTTGAAGGGGCACCAAAACCATGAACAAGAAGATTTTGGTGGGAATCTGAAACCCAACTAAAAAGAAATTCTACTAAAGAATATACATCACAAACCAGTAGACCAAAGACAGTAAACTACTAGAAGCTAACAAAGATAAGACTCTGAAAACCCAGCTGCACCAAGAATCAGCAAAAGCCTTACACCATAAGATGAGCAGGAGTATTTAAACTCCTTAAAAAATAATTAAGGGTTTTAACATGGATCCCTAAACCAAAAATACCAACATCTTGGAACACCATGGTCCCGTTCTCAGCCTTTTCCCGAAACCAAAAATAACCAGCCTCCAACACGGGCCCTTGAAAACTAACAGTATCCACCTATTGACACCAACCAACCATGAACAACAAGAAGCACAAAGATAAAAAAAAATAGGGAAAGCCCCAATTTCCCTCTTCCTCTTCAGCAAAAATAGGTCTGAAGATAACCAACACCAAAGGGATACCTCCAGTACTGATCAGGTTTTTCGGCACAACCCCAACATTCTGCATAAAATAAACCCTCAACCATTTCCAGAAAGCTATCATGTGGCTACATGAAAGAGGAAACCTCACTCCATAAAAAAAAATCTCCTCCCAGTAGCCACAAACCACCTCAACAAGCTGAGCCTTCCCCTCAATAGAAACTTCCCCCTCAATAGGAAGCAAAGGAGAAGAGAACTAAAGAACAGAAATGCTCCCACCTCAATAGGGTTATACACCACCTCAATAGGAGTATAAAGAAAAGGAGATAAGCCAAAAAGGGTTTCATCCTTAAAAAATAAAGCTTCCAGTAACGTGGGATAACCAATAACATCAGAAAACAACCCAAAGGGATAGGAAAAGAGATTAACAACCCAAAACAAGACAAGTCATTCATCCATCACAGAACAAGAAAACCACCCACCAAGATAAACAATGGATCTATAACTAGGAATCTCTTCCTTAGCCAAATAAATCCCTCTCACCCAAACAGGGCAGAGAAAAAAAAAAAGAGAAAGCAAAGAGACCCAAAAAATGGGGTCCTCTACAGACAAAGCACTAACCACACACAAGCTATACATTGGTCACCCCAACCCCAGCCCATACCCATCAAAAATGGAAAAGAGGACATTCCATGCTGAGATAATCTTACATATAAGACCCTCTCTCTCGTCAATGGGCACAAAATTCCCCAAGAGGATATGAGTGTCTACACCCAGCAAAATAGAAGGTTGGACCCACAGCCTGCAAACGTAGTAGCCAAGGACCCCTGCCCAGTGACCATCAGGGATGCCTACCTCTCCATCTTCCTCGTCAGCCTTTCCTTGGTCCCTAGAGGAAGCCCTAACCACCACTACTCCAATCATACTTCCTCCCATCTCCCTCATTTAATCATAAGTTTTTTAGTCAATTATGTAAAACACTTCGATGTCAAGTAGTTGTTGAAATGATTAAGAATCTAAAATTTTGAGAGACAATGACAATTATGGGGTTGAGAACATCCAAAAATAGTACTGAGAGAACCATTGTGAGGAATCTATTCAATACATACTAAGCCATTGGTTCACAATCACGCAATAAAGATGCTAATGTTACTCAACGTGTCCTCACATCAACTATAATGGGAAAGGAAATGAAAAAATCTCGTATCGTAAGAAAAAAAAGTAAGTCATTAAGGATAGGTAGATCAACATTATGAAGAGACTTACAAAGGTGAGACAAAATTGAGGATCCAAACACTAATTCTCTTTGGTCATTCTCGGGTAGACTCCCACGCAAGGACAATTTTGTCATTGATGCATTAAGAACATTAATTGAAAATTTTTGGCATGACAAAACAAGGGTTTCACCTAACCAAAGAGATGTTGTTAGGAGGAGAATCGGATCTACAAATCGTATGCCACATCCAAAACTCTTTTTGGATATGACACAAACACAATTTTATGAAAGATTCCTCCAAAGGTTTCCTCAAATTAAAATTAGTCAAAGATTTTTTGAAATGAAAAAACCCTTTTACATCAAGATTAATCATGCGTGCACTACATGTTGTTGTAGGGTACATATTGAATTTTCCATGAATTATGATAGATATCCTCATGTTTTTTGTACTTTGCACACTAAAACTATTTTGCCGAAATGTGGTTGTCAAGAACCTCCTACGTCATCAAGAGATTTTATGTCAAGTGTATTATGCAATCGAGATGATGGTTGCATTTATTATAAGATTTTTTTTTTGAATGGATCTTGTAGTGCATATGGTGGTATGAGAAATTTGCAGATATCTCACCATCTAGAGAGCACAAATTAGATTGGAAATACACTAGTTTCTTTTGGAAAATACAAGACAGTAACTTATGGTCTAAAAGATGGAAAATAACTTAAGAGGTGTGAGTTAGTGAAAAATGATATATGTGTAGCTGATTTTATGAAGATAGTTAAAGAGAAACTAGTTTATGAGTATGTACGTCATTCACATAGAGCTAGGTGGTTGGATAAGCAATTCAAGATATGTAAGGATACTTTCCCCCTTGGTACTATTGTCTCCATTATTGATTTTGCTGAGAATTATACACTTAAACCTCAGAATGAAGTCCAAGCAGTGTATTACCATTTTATACAAGTGACGATCTTTGTAAATATAGTATTCTTGCATGCACATGATAGCATAGACACAGATAGAAAGGTTTTAAGAGAGTATCACTTCTACATCAGTGACGATCGCACACATTCATCAGAGTTTGTGCAAGGTTGCTTCAAAGTTTTCTATGATAATTTAAGGGAAAGAGGTATTGAGTACAACCAACACATAATATGGTCAGATAATTGCACCTCACAATTCAAGAATGCAAGGATGTTCTATTGGTTGAGTGGGATGCATGTGACAAGTGGCGTTCAACATTTTTGGAATTTTACGGAGGCGGGGCATGGAAAAGGCGAGCATGATGGTGCGGGTGCATGTGTAAAAAGAGCTCTTGCCAGAGAGGAATTGAAGTATGAAGGTGGTGAAGAGTTAATAAATGCACAAAACAATTGTGCGATGGTGCAACTCTATGATGGGAACTGTTAATGAAGGTAATTCTATGGTTAATAGGTTTTTTTGGTTGATAGACAAGTCTAACATTGGAAACTATCTAGATTGTTGTACACTTACAGGATCAAGTGACATGCATTCATTTAGAAGTTCAAATGCAATATCACTGGGTATTTATACTATATTAATGCCATGTTTTTTCCTGTCTTGTATGAATTTTTCATGGGATGAATGCGAATCAAAAGAGTGGGTTGACGAATGGGCTTATACACCTTTGCAACTGCTTGATACATTTCAACTTCCTAGAGAACTATAATTGAGCCAATTTGAAGCATCAATGGATTTTGATCACATATCTGACCTAGCTAAACCAGGTAATTTCTCAATTTATTCTTCATTTTGAGACTTATCCCTCATTTTGAACTAGGTAATTTCTCAATTTCTTAAGTGTTTAGGATGTTAACATATTCCTCCATAAATTCCAAGTCATGTATATATAGTTGTTGCAGATGAGAACAATGAGGAAGGTACTGATTACTTTTTTTGTTGTTGTATTGAGGGAAAAAAGACATTGACAACTACAGTCATTGATGGAGAGGGTATTGAGTACCCAAAAGGATCTGTTGTTTTGACAGGGACATGGCTTAGAAGGTATGCTATAAAAATATAATATGTTCTTGTTTGATGAATTTGAGACCTCTTACCATCATTCTATTACACTTTGTATGTTGAATTTTGTATTCATTTATGCTTTTATAAAATGCAGGTACCCTATCACAAAATCCAAGAATTGGTTGTTTGAGGACTGTGAGACACATAGACATATTTTGCATTACTTGAACCTTCTTGTTGCAATAAATATTGAAGTGGTAAAGTATACTTGTAGACCTAATATTAAGAATTTATGGAAACCTTGTGAATCTAAATATGAGGCAATACATGACACAATAAGGGTTAGAGCTGATCCAGAAGGTTCACTCAATTAGTTATGGGCCATCATGAAGAATCATTCTACAAATGGTAGAATTATTTTGACAATTTTGTATATAAATTTTGTGAAACAATCTAATTTCATTTTTTTGTAAATATAAATGACTATGAAGTGGTCCAAATGCATATTTGGAGACCACATTTTGTATATTGAAAGAAGATCAAATTGGATATAAAAGTGGCCATGGGTTGATTTGTATATACCGAGGGGCCACATTTTTTATATTTTACTGTGTACCATTTACCTAAGAGCATATCAGTTAATTATGATTCATTACAATTATAACAATGGCTCATGCAGACCATAATGGAGAGCGGGAGCGACGGGAGAGGGAGCATTTTGAATACTAGGGTTTCTGCAGCTCGCAGAGGCCCTGTGGTGCCTAAGAGCAATGGAGAAGAGGCAGATGATGAGCCAAATGGAACTGTTGGTCACTTGTCTATAGTTTGGTGGGGTGTGGTGGATATTCACTTGCCCTTTTTGGTGCCTGGTGCTGGAATTTATGGGAGTGGGAGTGGGCTTTCAAATTTGGGGGTTTCTAGGGAGGAGGATACAGAGAGTGATGTGGACGACTTTGGTGGGAGTTCACTGGGCTTTTGC
>MU228489.1:11556-32156 GCA_018584345.1 Thuja plicata
CAGGAAGGTTTGGGAATTGCCTTGTTTTTCTTCCAAGAGTGTAGTGTTTGCAGGGGTGGGGTGTTTGGGATCCCATGAGATTCTTGTTGTGCTGAGTGCTATTGACAAGAATGATGGGGATATGCTCCCCTGTCTTCCCCCTTGCTTCTCTTGGCCCTGGAGTGGTGCTATTGTGTGTTGTCTTTGGGTGAGGAGGAAGACGCTGAGTATGGTGAAAATGTTCCCCTTGTCGGTGTTGGGCTGCATCGTGTTGGATGGAGGATCTTCTGGGTTACTGGTTCCTTTTGGGGGCCTAGTGTTTGATGTGGCGGATTGTTTTCTGCTAAGTGTTGAGGTGTGGGTTTTTGGTGGGCTTCAGATTTTGCGATGGAAGACCCTAGGCCTGATGCTTCTAAGGGCTTTGGTCCTGCTTATTGGGGTTGTGGTTGCTGACCATATTATTTCCCATGGTCCTGGCCAAGCTTTTCTTGGCAACCACAACATGTATGGGGGAGATGACTGTATTCTGACATTCTCTCCCTCCCATGGATTTACTCTCAGACCTCTTCTGGGTCAGTTTGAGATGATTTTTGTTTGCACAGGGTTTTGTTTGCCTGCTTTGCCCCTTTGCTTTAAATGGGTGTGGTGTTAGTCTTCTATTTTCAGTTTGTAGTGGATCTTCCCCCTTTGGGTGGAAGAGGTAGGGTTTTCCTTTCTTCTGGTGGCCAGGGGAAGGCTGATAGTTTTCAAGGGCTCCCTCTGGATTGGTGTTTTTGGTTGAAGCAGGCTGCTTGCTTGGAGGTTGGGCTCTACCCTGTCATTGAGCATCTTGTTTCTTTTTTTGAGCATTTGGCTTCGTACACTCGGTCTTCTTCCTTCTTCACGGCTCCTATGGAGGTGGATCAACTTCCTATTGAGGTGGAGATTTCGTTCGTGATCAGGGAGGCAGACGATTCTCCTATTAAGGTGGAGAGTGTTGGGGATTTTTTCTTTGTTCCTATTGAGGTGGAACACTTTGCTTTAGAGGTGCATTGGGAGATTGCTACTTGTGTTGTGCTCGACTGTCAGGGCTATGGTGTGGCTCAAGGTGCTGTCTTTGTGCAGCCTAAAGTGTTGTCAATGTGTTGTCTTGTGCAGACAATGTGTTATCATGGTCCTTCTTTAACTTCAGGGATGTCAAGAACTTATGGTACTACTGTGTTTGGTACCTGGCTACTTTTGGCCTTGAGTATCTCTTTCTCTACTCAACTTTTGGTTGACTGTGTGCTAACTATGGCTTTCTACTGGTTCCTTGACTTTCCTCCTTAACTGCACTTTGGCTATAGTTGTTGTTGCAGTTTCCTTTGTACCATGGGCCAGCACCCTCTTGCTTCTTCTTTAATAAAAAATAATGGCTCATACGGTGGATATCTCATGTTTCTCTAAATTATAATAATGGTTCATGTGTAGTGGATATCATGTTTCTCTAAATTGTAATAATGGTTCATGTAGATGATATCATGTTTCTCTAAATTATAATAATGTTTTATTTAGTGGATGACTTCATGATGGACCAAAATTATTCTAAAGGTTTTGTGGTTGTCTAGTCCAGTTAGAAGTGTTTACAATAAGTCTCCATGATGCATAATGTAGTGGTGATTAATCTTTTCTTTGTAGTTTAATGACTTATTTCTTCTTTCCTTGATAATAACTCCTTCAATATTCATCTAGTATGACCACTTTTCAACCGTACCCACTCCATATACCTATCATAGGTCAACTCACATCTCTCTTAGACCCACTAGACTCCACATCTTGGATCTTCATTCACTTCTTCAAACTCAAACCATTCATTTATGTTTCAACTTCATGTCATGCATTCCCATGCAATAGACATCTTCCATGTCAACCATCAACTATGCTTCCATGGGTGATCCTAAATCCCCTAAGGATCCAAAACTACTCAAATCATCCATTCCCCGAAATCTCAACTCATTCTTGTATGCATTCTATCTCCATTCTCCAAACTGTCCCAACTTGCACAGTCTGCTAGTACAACAGTGATGATTTTTAAATCCTTTCTCATAATATTTCCAATCAAATTTGCAACCTAATTACACATTTGAATACCCTTTTTCAAGATTCATAACATATCTCAAGGTCAACCCTAGGTGTTTTGGACCAAGTAACTCAAAACTACCTCTATCACTGAACAAAGAAGGCTAATTTGACCCATTTTACAAAGAAACCATGCTTGTTTCTCAACACCATACTTTGAGACTTTCAACAGTGTCATAAAATGATCACTCACTAAGGATTCCACCATCAATTTGGTCCTAAGAATGTTCACGACCATGGCAGACTGAAGTGTCCCCAAGGTGCACTAAGCATGATTGGGAAACAATCTTCAGAGTCTCATAACTTGGACATCGTGAAACCTATCAAAAAAAAATTAGATGATATAGGCCCGTGTTACCAAGGTCTACAATAACCTCTCTCCATTCTGGGATATTTGAGTTTGTTTAAAATTGGCAAGGCAATCTCGCTTGATGCCAAAACTTGCAGTGGTGCTCAGTTGAAAGTTGCACCATTAGGTATATTTCAAATCATGAGTCCTAGCATTGAATTGTCTACTCCATTAGCTCCAATTGGTCGGGTAAACACTAGTGACAACCCTATTTCTCCCACACAGTGACTAGAACATTTGCAACCATGGCAAACTGAAGTGTCCCCAAGGTGCACTAAGCACAATTGGGCAGCGATCTTCCGAGGTTTGTATCTCGAACCTAGTGAGACCTATTGGAAAAATTTTAGATGATATTGGACCATGTTACCAAGGTCCACAATAACCTCTCTCCATTCTGGGAGATTTGACTTTGTTTGAAATTGGCAAGGTAATCTCACTTGATGCCAAAACTTGCAGTGGTGCTTAGTTGAAAGTTGTACCATTGGGTATCTTTCAAACCGTGATTCCTTGCATCAAATAATCTTCTCCATTAGCTCCAATTAGCTGGGAAAACACTATTGACAACCCTATTTCTCCCACGTAGTCACTAAAATGTTCGCGACCATGGCAGACTGAAGTGTCCCCAAGGTGCACTAAGCATGATTGGGCAACGATCTTCCAAGGATCATATCTTGGTCATCGTGATACCTATTGAAAAAATATCATATGCTATAATACTATGTTACCAAGGCCTACAATAACCTCTCTCCATTCTAGGAGATTTAGCTTTGTTTAAAATTGGCAAGGCAATCTTGCATGATGCCACAACTTGCAGTGGTGCTCAGTTGAAAGTTGCACCATTCGGTATCTTTCAAACCGTGAGTCCTAGCATCAAATCATCTAATCCATTAGCTCCAATTGGCTAGGTAAATGCTAGTGACAACCTTGTTTCTCCCACACAGTCACTAGAACGTTCGCGACCATGGAGGACTGAAGTGTCCCCAAGGTGCACTAAGAATGATTGGGCAGCGATCTTCTGAGGCTCATATATCAGACCTCGTGAGACCTATCAGAAAAATTTCAGATGCTATAGGACCATTTTACCAAGGCCCACAATAACCTCTCTCCATTCTGGGAGATTTGACTTTGTTTAAAATTGGCAAGGCAATCTCGCTTGATGCCAAAACTTGCAGTGTTGCTCAGTTGAAAGTTGCACCATTGGGTATCTTTCAAATCGTGAGTCCTAGCATTGAATCATCTACTCCATTAGCTCTAATTAGCCAGGTAAACACTATTTACAACCCCATTTCTCCCACACAGGTACTAGAATATTCACGACCATGATGGACTGAAGTGTCCCCAAGGTGCACTAAGCACGATTGGGCAATGATCTTCTGAGGCTCGTATCTTGGACATCATGAGATCTATCATAAAAATTACATATGCTATAAGACTATGTTACCAAGGTCTACAATAACCTCTCTCCATTCTAGGATATTTGACTTTGTTTAAAATTTGCAAGGCAATCTCCCTTGATGCCAAAACTTGCACTGGTGCTCAATTGAAAGTTGCACCTTTGGGTATCTTTCAAACCGTGAGTCCTAGCATCAAATCATCTATTCCATTAGCTCCAATTAGGTGGGTAAATGCTAGTGAAAACCCTATTTCTCCCACATAGTCACTAGAATGTTCGCAACCATGGCAGACTAAAGTGTTCCCAATTCTAATACACATGAGGTAATGATCACACATTTAGGTATTCTTAAGCCAAATAGAATACTCATAATTTATGAATTCACTTGTCATGAAACATACACATGAATAATCGTAGCACATAGTACATGAATTCATTTAAGTCACCAATCATATATGTGAATACACAACATGGAGTATAAACATGAATTTACTGAAGTCATGAAGCATACATATATGACATGAAGGATACACATGAATACAATGTAGCACATAAATCATGATTTCAATTAAATCATGAAGTACATGTATACACATGAGTACAATGTGCCATACATGTAGGACATGAATTTATGTTATGAAGCATATACCTGAACACATAAATTAAATCATGAAGTACACTTGTGAACATACATAAGACATACACATAAATTTTCTTAATTCATGAAGCATACATCTAGGACATAGATTATGAATCATACACATGAATTCATTTAAGTCATGCAGAAATCCTATCCACATGAATTTATGTTATGAAGCTTATACATCAATTCACATAAGTACATTAAGTTATAAAGTAGACACATGAATATGTGCAAGTCATGAAACAAGAATACACTTAAGGCATAAATCCTACACATGACTACATATACATAAATGTATTTACATACTAACATTGAACAAATGAAGACACAATCAACAAATTGGATTGAATATCAAGTTTCATATATATAAAAATGAACAATAATTGTGTACATTTCAAAAAATGGCATACATGCCAAATCAATAATAGAGTTACAAAAATGTGGCATCGACTATGTCAAGGTTGATATATACAATACAAATGTCAAATATATACAAAAAATGGTCATGTGCACATGCATATACACAAGTCATGTGAAACAAGAATACACTTAAGGCATAAACATCCAACCAACAAATTCAAGGATCAAATTTTAAGTTTCATATATAACAAAATGAACAATAATAGCGTACATATCAATATATGGTGTACATGCCAAATCCATAATAGAATTACAAAAAAGTGACATCAACTATGTCCAGGTCGATATATACAATGTACAAATGTCACATACATACATACATACATACATACATACATACATACATACATACATACATACATACATACATACATACATACATACATATATATATATATATATATATATATATATATATATATACATAAAATTTGGTCTTTCAATGACCACAACCCGATCTATACAATGACTCGATATATCTATGACTGTGGTGGATCATCAAAATTGAACTTTTTCATAACAACACTTGGGTCACTAAGTCTCTACACAAGAACAATTCAAATGCTAAGCCATATATCTTATCTCAAAATAATATCAAAATAAATAAACATTGGGCTGTAATTTGTTGACAGATGAATTATTGATTACCTCATCTCTTTCTCATGTGCTTGGGCTGAATGATAAAAACATAGGATCCATCATGGGTGAGAGGGAATCCTAATCAAATGGCCAAGTAGAGGACCGACGACCATTGGTGAAGGGTCCTGTAACAGGAAAAATAAATAATACAAAATACATGTTATAAACAAGATATACTAAAAAATAAAAAATGCATGGACTAAAAAGAAAATTCATACCACAACATGAGTTGGAAATCCTTTGCTGGAGGGAGCCAGAACCATTGATGAATCAGTTTGGACCTTTTCCTGTGTGGTAAAATAGAAAGATGTTATAGTCGAGAAATACTAGATAATACAAAAAAATATATACACTAGATAATACAAATACATATTGAAGCCTCAACTAGATCTCCTATGCTAGGCAAGGGATCCCTAGGAAGTGGAGAAGGGAGTTGTAATAGGTAAATGTGAATTCACATGCAAGTTAATAACCCAAAGTTGTTGAAAATTTACTTATAAAACTATAAATGCATGTACTCATCTCTAAACAAAAATATTTAACATGTATATAGAAAAAGTACATACCATAATCTCAGATGGCTCTACTATACTAATATTAGGATTCACCTCATCTGAGGCAACTATGACCAATTCCCATATTCAAAAATTCATAGAAAATGACATACTAATAGAGGAACATGATTTCTAAAATATTTTGAACAAACATGAATGCGATTGAAAGTAAATAGTAAAACATGTTACCTCCTCCCTCTCCTAAACATCAATAGTGTCTAGTGCATTCATTAGTTTAGTGAAACCCAATTGATTCTACATACCTATACAATAAACAAGTCAAGTCTCCTTCTCAATATAGACTACATTGAAATGTTCATAATACATTTCAAAAAATATGTACTTAAATTGGACTTAATTACCTTTTTTGTTTTGGTGTCCCCGATGATTTCTTCCTCTTTCCTAATGACCTCAATCTTGGTGTGGTAGGCTAACAAAAATAAAATTAACATAAGAGAAATAATATAATATCGCATGGGTTCAATTAAAACTATAAACAAGAGGTGTTCAAATAATGATACCACATAGATCTGTAAGCCAAAGTCAATGGAAGAATGGGTGACATCATCAATCTTAGAAATCTGAGCCCCTGACAAGCCCTTTAAAACACCAAATAAATATAAGAAATAGTTTACAATCAAGATTATAACTCACTTGAATTCAACAAATGCTTATGGTCCACAATGTATTATTCTATTTTATGAATATTTATAAAACATTACCTCAGGTGCTCAAGCTACCCATCCATGTCTACTATAATAAGGACTCCTTGGTGTGTTCGTACCACCAACTACACCCTGCAATGCATATTATTCATGTATCAATTTAGATCTTCTATACATAAAAATTTATTTACATTTAAAAGATTTAGGTAATTAATTAAAATAACATGTCAAAACACAAATTTAAACACACCTGTGTTGGCTCTGTACCAAACACCATTGTCATTAGATCATCTATGAGGGCCATATCCTCAGTAGTGGATTCCTGACATCTCCTCCCGCAATGTACACATGAATGGTATTTTGAACCATCTGCACCCGCCTCACTATCTACCCCATTACATATACCATCACAACTGATGCAGATATGCTCAATGGGCTGGGATGACCCTAGAACTGTATCTGATGATAATGGAGCTCACATGGGACAAGATGATCCTAATGGTGCATGTGATGATGATGGAGCTGGCGCAGGATGGGATGATCCTGATAGCACATCTGATGAAGATGGAGGTGGCGTAGGCACTGATTCATCAAATCCTCCAACTAACTAAGTGCCATGCTGGATAATGACATTAGTGAATGATGTAGCTGCATGAAGAGTCTATATATCCATCGACTCCTCAACCACTACTGGGACCACAACATGAATTAGGGGTTTTCTCATAGTACACCTCCTCTCTTGTGGTTGGGTAATCCTATGTGACCCAAGTCTATCCTGAGTAGAGCCTCTCCCTCTACCCTAGAACTCACAGAAGTCAAAGTAATTTGGCTTCTTGTCAAGGCTAAACTCACAGTATAGCTTCCTCAAAAAATATAAAGGAACCTCATTATTATTACAAGGTGGTTGGTCAAATACCATGTATCACCTATCCCAAAAAGCTGCTTTCATCCCCCTATGAACACACCAATGTATAGGAAAGTGTTTTGTATTAGCTTCTAGGGAGGTGCTTGTATTAGGATTGGTAAAAAGGGCGCATATGTCATGTTTTTCTATGCCTTTTCTTTTCACATCCTCATATGATAAACCATCGCCATAAATGTGCGACATCTATCCCTCCATGAACCCCATTTTGTCATTTCCTTAGATACCTAATTTGCACTATTAGACATTTCTTCTAATGTAGTGGTGAGGGTAGAGTGATGCTCAAGACCGAAAGCTTTCAACCTATTCACTAATATATTGATTTGTGCACTATTTTGGTTAAGGCCTTGCATGAGGTCCTCTTGTGATGCATCTACATGGCCTAACAGCACATGTGGAGGGCGTACGAGTGTCAATGGTGTTGGATGAGGAGAATTTTGAGGAGGGTTTATGGGTGGAGATTGTGGTTGAGGGTTTATGGGTGGCGAGGGTTGTTGAGGTTTTATAGGTGGCAATGATGGTGATTCTATGGGGGTGGTCTTTCATTTCATTTTCATCTTTTTGGGTTGTTTAATGAATCTGGAATGAAATTAATAAAAGAAAACAATAAATCAATAAAATAACCTAATTTGATTACAATTGCAAAAAAGACAACAAAAACAAACAACCTTACCTTTGTTACGAGGCTCCATTGGTTAAAAATCTTGATTAAATCATGTTTTCTTCAAAGAATGATTGGGTTTTGCTGTTGTTTACCCTCCTCCACACTTCTGCTCCTTGGTTTAGGCATTAGAAATGGCCTAAGCCGTGGTCTGTTCTATTTTTCATATGTTTCTCTTAACTCGATCGGGTTATTAGAAACTCAATGAGTCTCATAACCCGATCGGGTTTCTAGGCGCACACAATTTTTTATAATATTTTCTAGGCTTGGTTTACCAAGCCTAGAATGATTTCAATTTTTCAATAACCCGATCGGGTTATTGAAAGTTTCATATATTTTTAAAGGTGTGTCCACTTTTTTGGTCCACAACTTGGCGCACACACCCTTAAAAGTAGATAAAACTAAGAGGATCACTACTTTACTAGAGTTACAGATTTATTTGATTCCTAAAGTTGATGTAATGCAAAAAAATTTAAATATTCAAAGGTAACACTTGGGTTACCAGACATGAGCACACTTGAATCTATAGAGGAGTTACCTTTTATATTACATGGATAGATACATGTCATGGAGCACTTCCATAATTCATGGGAGAGCTATTTAGATATATCCAAAGCCACTTTTAGAGATGGTTTTGAAAGGCTTTGTTTGGTAAGATGATTTCATTTTTTTAAGTTCATTTATGTATGGGGGAGTGATTGATGCAGTTTAAATAAATTTTAGTGATCAAATAGGGAGTAGTTTGAGTTCTATGCATTTATGTGTCTATGCATAATGTATAAGTTATTTTCACTATGTCTTGTCATCAATGTCAAAGGGAGAGATTAATGGAACTTTTATGGATTTTACACTTGAGATATAGTTTTTGATGACTATAAGTATTTCATTGATGACAACTCTATCTGATTTGATGAATATGTTATAAATACTAATCAATTGGAAGGATAACTAAAGAAAAATAAGATAAGTGTTTTGATAAGTTAACATCAATATAGTAACATAAAGTATTTTGAGTCACGATCAAGATTGTGAGCACATTGGGTGGTGTGATCATTACTAATAAAGGGTGCTCCCCTTATTAACACAAACACACAACAAAATCCATAATAATAAGATTTGCAAAGATAGAAAATGACCCTTCTATTATCCACCATGAAATGAAATTACAATATTCTAAAATATAATATGCACCTTCAGAAATACAACATGCCCAGCCACATGGGAATTTTATTACAATAATTTCCAAGCCAAAGCCACTAGTTGCATAACCTAGAACTACCCTAGACAACCCTAGGAGCCTTCAATATATAGCCAATTTTAACCGCCCAAGAAGATTCTAGAAATTAAACCCTAAATTTTGAGGTTGGCCATCCCTAAGATATTATTATTTATTTTTATTACATAAGATTAGGCCCAAACAACTTCGAAACCAAAAAATAAATTTTGAAGAAACTTTAACATTTTCAAGTTCAGGTAGCACAACTTTTGGAGACCATAACTCATCAACTGTTGACCCGATGGGACGCCGTAACCCCATTTTGGAAATTCCACAAAGTGATCTACAATGCCAATTTTTACCTCATTCAGAGCTTCTAAAGCCTTCAAAATGGAGTTCAAAGTTTCTATATCCTCCTACCAATACCGAAAATATCCAATATCTACAAAACTAGACTTGATCTGGTAATGAAAATTTACTAGTAGGCTGGTACAATCAAAGTAAGCCTCTGAGTAAGAAAATAGAACATTTTGAGCTCAAACGGAAAACTTAAGTTAAAAATAGTAACTTTCTAGAAATAGTAACTCTGCACAAAATAGTCGTTATTAAAAAGAAACTTGAAAATATTTTTGGGTGATGCAAGATTTCTCTTACACCCAGGATGCTCCTGCATCAGATAATCGGGGTAATTTGAAAAGTGACCCTATCACATCTCAGGTGGTTAAAGGAAAACCAAGACAGTTAACCTCCTCCCTTAATAGCCATGATGAATCTTCTATAGGTTGTCCTTTCCATTTGACCAAATATTCTTCATATGTCCTGTTCCTTGTGCTTCTGCCAATAAAATTGTCCAAAATGTCTTCAATCTCCTCTATGGATGAAGTAGTTACTGGGATATTCCATTGTGCTTCTGTGATCTGATCCTCAACCCCTCCCTCATGATATTATGTCAAATTTGAAATGTTAAACAATGGTGAAACATTGAGTTCACTGGGCAACTCTACTTCATTAGCATATCCTGAATCATGCTTCTTTATTATTTTGCATCATCCAAACTTCTTCATCTTTAACTTATTATATGTTCCTACTGAAAATATCTCCTTTCTCAAATGAACCATGACTTCATCTCGCACCTGGAATTTCTTATGCCTCCTTTTCTTATCTGCCTTAGCCTTGCACTGTGTATTCATTTTATTAATATGCTACCTCACCTCCTAGTACAAATTCTTCAAGTGTTCTACAAATTATTTAGCTTCAGCGCTACTTGTCTCTCCATTGTCCAACTTTCCTAATTCTAATGAATTTTTGTGACTACTTATATACACTATCTAGAATGGTGATTTACCAGTGCTCCTATTGACAGAATTTTTACATGAAAAATTTGCCTGTGGTAAAACTAAATCCCATCCCTTTGGTTTATCTCCAACCAAGCATCTAAACAGGTTTCCCAAACTCCTATTTACAACTTCTCTCTATCCATCAGTCTTTGGATGGTGTGATGAGCTGAACTTCAAATCTATCTTCAACTTTTCCCGCAAGGTTCTCCAAAAGTACCCAACAAACTTGGTGTTCTGAACTGAAACTATGCTCTTTGGTAATCCATGTAGTCTTACCACCTCCCTGAAAAACAATTGTGCTACATGAAAAAAATCATTAGTCTTGTTGCAAGGAATGAAATGTGCCATTTTTGAAAACCTATCCACCACTACAAAGATGGAATCATTCCCTCTCTGATTTCTCGGTAGGCCAAGAACAAAGTCCATACTAATATCCTCCAATGGCTTCTATGGTATAGGTAATGGTTGATACAACCCTCTATTCTACTTCAATCCTTTTTCCATCTAGCATACCCTACAGCCTTGTACAAATTGCTTAACATCATGCTGCAAATCAGGCCAATAATAATTCTCACTAACCAGAGAAATGGTTTTATCTCACCCAAAATGTCCAGCCAGTCCTCCACTATGTTTTTCTTTGATTATATTATCCCACATGGAAATATTTGGAATGCACAACTGACTGTGTCTGAACAACATTTCATCCTGGATTATATAATCCAACCATTTGGTTCTATCTAGAGTAATAGGTTCTCTACAAGCTTTCCAAGCTTTGCCAAAATTTGGATTTTTCAGGATACAAACTCTTGACTTCCTTGAACAACCTCAATATGCATCTTTGTCAAGAAAATTAGTCTTCTACTAAGGGTATCTACAACCCTATTAGACTTCCCACTACTGTGTTTCAAAAGAAAACTATAAATATGCAAAAACCTAACCCATTTCAAATGCCTTTGATTCAACTTTCCCTGACTATTCAAATATTACAAATCTTGATGATCAGTAAATAAAACAAACTCTTTTGGCAAAAGATAATGTCTCCACTTCCTCAATGCATGAACTATAGCATAGAACTCCTGATCATAAAAAGAATATTTTTTCTTGGCATCATTCAACTTCTCACTAAAATAAGCAATGGGTTTACCTTCCTGACTCAAAACTACTACAATAGCATTACCACTATAATCACAGTCTACTTGAACGACCTTGTTAAAATATGGAAGTGCTAAAACATGCTATTCTGTAACTTTTCTTTTCAACAATTCAAAACTCTTATCTGCCCCTACATCCCACTTAAACTCTTTCCTATGCCCTCTCATTGTTTCAGTCAAGGGATCACATATACTACTAAAATTGGGAATATAATTTTTTTTGTAAAAGCTATCCTAATCATGAAAATATCTTACCTCAGTAGCACTCCTTGGGGTAGGCCATTCGAGGATATCCTACACCTTCTCTAGGTCCATTTTTAGACCTTCTACTGAGAATACAAATCCCAGATACACTAATTCCTTCTTCACACAACTACACTTCTTCAAATTAATCAGCAACTTCTCTTCCCTTAACCTCTCAAACACCTTACGAATATACATCATATGTTCTTCCAATGTCTTACCGAAAATCAAAATATCATCTAGGTAAAAAATGAAAAACTTACCCATAAATTCTTTCAGTACTTCATTCATGAGCCACATGAATGTTCTCGGTGCATTGGTTAACCCAAAAGGCATGAATAACCACTAAAATAAGCCCTCCTTTGTCTTGAAGGCTGTCTTCCATGCATATCCTTCTCTGATCCTGATTTGGTGATATCCACTATTTAGATCTATCTTTATGAAATACTCAACTCCACTCAAACAATCCATAATATCATCCATTGTTGGTAAGGGAAAGTTGTACTTGATAGTGATCTAATTGATAGCTTGAGAATCTATACACATCCTCCATTCTCCATTTTTCTTTGGTACTAATACTGCTGGTGACTAATCTTTCTCACTGGTGGTAATCCATCAGGTACATTATCAAAAACAATATCCTGAAACTCCTCCAACAAGTTTACAACTTTTGTAGGTACATCTTCTACTTCTTCTATACCCACTTTTGGAATTAGGGAAAAAAACATATGTTCATGTCTCATACCTTCTAATAAATTTATTCAATCAACTAAACATATTCTGGCATTACTACATACCTTTTCTCCTATTTCTTTCAATGGCTTCAACTTGTATCAGACTTCATCCTTTCTCAAAGAATAAGTATTAACATGACCATCATGTATGGAATGCATGTTGAACTGCCAAGGCCTTCGTAGGAACAAATGACATGCATCCATTGGGATGATATCGCAAATTACCTCATCTCAGTAAATTCCAATCTTGAACTTCACTAAACACTTCTCATTGACTAGGACTTTGTGGTTATCTTGCACTCAAGAAATTTTGTATGGACGCGGGTGTTTTCGTTGGGATTAATGGGAAGTAGTACTGAGAGGGGAGGGGTGAATCAGTACCTCTAAAAATTTTAACACCTTTCTTAATTCATCATTAGTAATCATTAATTAAAGTTGTTCTTTATTATGTATGCATTGTTCATTCATAATATTTAATAGATTGCACAACATTCATAGAAACATTCATGAAAATGATAAACACATAACACAAGATATGGTATCACAGAAAACTTCTATTTGGAAGTAAAAACTGCGGTGGGGATGGCACCCACAAAACTTCACTATCTTTAGAATGGAAAGGAGCCAGTTAAGGCTTACAATTTGATCACTTCTGATGATCTACCTTGTTAGAAGTATTGAGGTGGAGACCTGTTAAGATCTAATTTGTTAAGAGCTTTAGCAACACTAATTTAAGTGTGCACTCAATTATCAGATTTAAAATAGGATGACTAAGCCCACCTTTCTTGAAAGGATTTCATAAGTGTACTACACTTGTTAGAATGAGTACAAATGTTGACCTGACTTGTATACAATCTATGATTTTTGATTACAGATCTATAAAATCTCTCATAATAATAATATCACCTTAAGTGATTGATGAATACCTTTTCTCTGCTCATTGGTAGCCTCTATTCTATTCTTGAAACTAATTTGATTTTGTTTCTGTCCTTCTGCATGAATTCTCTTGTCTTGTCTCTAGATGCTCTTCGTGGCTACTATCTTCATTGAACAACTTCAAAAAACTTGTTCATAATATATTTAACATCTATTTATAAAATTAATTTGATCTATTTTTGAATCATGGATTACAATTTTAACTCTTAGATCCAAGGTTTACAACTTGACCTTGATCTTTAGTTTATATGTTTTAAATCAGAAAAATTAATTAAAACAATAATAAATTCATTGCTTCTTTTGCACATAATGGATTTAAAAGTAAATGAAGAAGCTATAAATGTAATGTTAGTGATTTATCTGACGTGCAAAGTCAGATCCACTTTTTGCAGAATGTAACTGACTGTCAGTTCTTGGTCGTCAGGTTGAACTTGAAGTCTGTCAGCATTCCTTTGTTGAACTATTCATTGGGTTCCCTTTGTCTGTCAGGTTCCTCTCTTTTTTGTTCCATCGGGTTGCACTGTTGTTACTCATCGGGTTTCCTTTAACCTTTTTGTCATTGGATAACACTTAACCATGTTTTTTAGGTAACCTTGGCATCGGGTAGTGTTGTTCCTTGTCTGCCAGTGTAGAGTAAACCGATGGTGGAGATCATGTTTTTCCTTAAGTATACTAATGGAAAAATATAATGCCTTCAATCCCCCCCTTTGACATTAGTATCAAAAATTGATATGTGCATGATACTAAAGTGTTTAGTATATACATCACATCTATATCATTTTCATCATATGAATCCCCCTAACTGTATGCATCGGTATAGTATAAGTATATGTACATGTATACTATACATTCTCTGTTCTTTGCTTTGTATGTACATATTTTTTCTCCTTGTATTTTCCCCTTTCTTTTACTATACATATTATTTCCTCCTTTTGACTGAGGTGAGTGAACATATCAATTTCCCCCTTTCTTTAATACTTATGACAAAAAATGTACAATTTATAATATGACAAAAATGTGCAACTTACAATGTCTGAAGTACATTGGAATGGGTTGTCTTCATATTGTCTAGAATTTTCTCCCATTTTTCTTTTAGTTTTTCTAGTGCCATGTGTTGTAGCTCTAGCCTCACGTGCATATCATAAATGTTGTCTAAGGAAGACATTTTTGCGGTGGCAATTAGTGTATTTTCTTCTATCACGTGTTGTTGTAGGAGTGTAAGTGTCAGTAAGATCTTAGCTTGGAGCTGATTTACCTCATCTCTGTACTTCATCTATGCAAAATATATGTCCTATCTCTATTTCCTAGCCTATTTGATTTTCTCATCATGCAATTTAATTGCTTCCTCATTATTGGTGAGACTTTGTGCATTGTACTTAAGATCAGCATCAATTTGTGCTATCTTGTCGGTATACTTCTGACTGAGTTGATCTAGAGTGCACAATTTTTGTATTAAGGAAATAGCTTCTAAGATGATTGGATTAATTGTACTTACCAATTAAGATAGCTTAACCTTTTTCAATGCTACTTCTTGGATTATCTTCTTGGATAGCTTGAACTCATACTTTTGTTCAAGTCTCTCTTCAATGAATTTCTCAGCATCAATATTCTGAGATGTTATTGCATCTGTGAGTATTACTAGTTGATCAAGCATTGGAGATTTTTGATTGATATCTACACCAGGTACAATCTATTGAAGTATACCTCTCACTAATTCTAGTACCTTGGCCTCCTTTGTTTCATTCTTTAGTTTACCTTGAATGGGTTTTCTTTCATAGAGCCTGACATACTTTCTCAATGCAGTTGGATCCAATGTTCTTGGATCACAAACTAGAATCTCAATGACTTCATCTAGAGTGACTGGATTCTTATGCTTTCCTTTCTTCTTCTTTGATATTTGAGGGGATGCAGAGGTGTGAACTACCATAGCTAGTTCATTTTTTCTCTCTGAAGTGGCTGGTGAAGGCTTTGTGGAAGATGCTTCTTGTGTTCTCTGCTCGGGGTGCAACTGTCGGTTTGGTGAAGACATCTCTTCATCAACCTTGGGTGTCTCTGCAAATTTTTCTTCTGATTGCTTCTCCTTCTCATTTTTCTTTGCTTCTTCACCTTTCTCTAACTGTGTGTCTCCATCTTTATTTTGTATTTCTTCCTTATTTTGATCAGTACATGTATCTTTCTAATCATCGGTTGTAGCCTTCTCTGCATTTGTATCTTGTGTATTATCAATAGCGTCTTTTTCCTTAGCATCACCATCTTTAGTTGTGCTTGTGTCCTTTTCTACAGATCCATCATTACCCTCTAAAATATTTATTGCCTTCATGAGTACAGGAATATTTCTTTGTGTGGTTGCTTGGGTTGTATCCAGAGTGGTTTCCTTCTCGTCGGTTTGATGTTTTTGAGCATTGACATCCTAATCTTTTTGCATCTCCTCTGCAGGGTTTGGTTTAGTTAAGTCCATGACTAAAGTATCCTACACTTTTTCATCAGTAAAATTTATATTTTTATCATAGGAAGTCTTTAAATCTTATTGTTGTCCCTAATCCTTTAGTGTAATGAATATTACATCATCTTTCTTTTGTGGATCTTTGTCAGAGGAATAGTTAGTTATATCTTGGA
Source organism: Thuja plicata (assembly GCA_018584345.1). NCBI lineage: Eukaryota > Viridiplantae > Streptophyta > Pinopsida > Cupressales > Cupressaceae > Thuja > Thuja plicata. The sequence goes on from MU228489.1 coordinate 28,112, forward strand.
TGTCAAGATCATCCATGGATGTGTCTATGTTTATAGGCTCATTATCTGGTGCAAGGCACCTCCCTACTTGATGTTTTGATGTTGTTTTGGGTTTTTTTAGGAATTTGTGTGAGTGGTAGAATAAGTTCCCAAAGGTTGGAAGAAATGTTAGTCTAACTCATATTTGTAAGGGCTTTAGTGCTCTTTAGAGTTTTGGGTATTTTGACTTCTATTTGTGGAAAAGTTGTCATTTGAGGGTAACTGTTGCCCAAATTTTCCATCCTATGTAATTTGGCCTGATCTGCCCTACATGACCGTCTTTTCCCTTTATCCCTCCTAAAAGTGCCTGTTTACCGATTTTGGGTACTTAGGAAAAAGGCTTATGGAGAATTGAATTTCTATTTCTCCTTGGCAGAATTCTACCCCCAAAGGTATTTTTCCGCAAAGGCTGGCGGAATTCTACCTGCGGAGGTAATTCTCCGAAAAGGCCAAAAAAATGAAGGTTTTTTACATATGGCAGAATTCTACTTTCGGAGGTGATTTTCCGCAAAGGCTTGCGGGTTTCACACCTCTCAGGTCATTTTCCGAAAAGGCACTATGGTGGACCCCGCAATAGGTTTTCAAAGCACTTTTCAAATTTTTCAAAAATAAAGGGACTCAAGGTGGAGAATTGAATTTCTGATTCTCCATGGCGGATTTCTACCTACGGAGGTAATTCTCCAAAAAAGAGAAAGAGCTCGCGACTGTGCGACGAGTTGAATCAGAAAACATGAGGTTGCTCAGTCGCTGGTCAAAAAAGGTAAAAGAAAAACAGCTCACGAGTGAGAGACTAAAGAAAGACGTAAAGTCATCGCGTAGTCGCCGAGCAACCTAGATGAAAGAAAAGGAGCTCGCAGGAGTGCAACAAATAGAAAACATGAAGTCGCTCAGTTGCCAGATAAAAAGGGTGAAGAGAGATCAGCTCGCGAGTAGGCGACTGAGTAAAAAGAAAAGATGGTCGCGCACTCACGCACAGATTGAAAGCTGAAGGAAAGGTTGAGCGAGTATGCGACCGAGACAGAAAATGCATTAAGAAAATAGATGTCGCTCAGAATCCAAAGGCCAGTTTAAAGAGCTCACGACTGTGCGATGAAGGGATAAATGGAAAGTAAGATGCATAGGCGCTCAGTCATTGAGACTCAGGTGAAATAAAGGATCAGCTCACGAGCTTGCGACTGAGGAAAAAGAGGCAGCATCGCTCACTCGCATGAACCAAAAGGCAAAGTATGAAAGGATGGCGAGTGCGCGATCAGACATAATATGAGGTAAAGAGATGGATGCCGCTCAGTCACGCAAAATCAAAAGTCAGTTTAACGCAGCCTGCGACTGTGCGATAATAAGGTATATGAAGGTTTTCAGAGCCCAGAGCTGTCTGTCGATCCCAGGATTAGATTTGTTTCAATATCGGTAAAAAGAAAAGAGATTCAGGATGCGACAGGTCGAGGAATAGATGGCATTGCTTACTTAGTGAATGAAAAGAAACAGAAATATCAGATATTTTCTCAGATGCATAGATATTTTTACAGATGAAAAGATTAGATTTGAAAAAAAGATCAGAGGTTGCAGTTGTCAAAGTCTGCAGAAGAGTTATTACATTTCAGAGATTTTTGTGACTCTTCTAGAGGGATAAGACTGCTTCTAAGAAGGAGCATTTAAGTTGATATTATCTGGGCATGACTTTTGGGTCACCAAGTTGCATTTTTGCAGACTTTTGAAGAGTTAGAAAGGCGGCTGGACGGGGCAAATCTGATCCAGAAGTTATTGTTGTCATAATGCAGTTGGCTAAATGGTATAAATATGAGTTGAAGACTCATTGTCGCCAGTTCTTTTCCCTTTGGCTTGCTTTTTTTTGTAACTTGTTCTAAGTTCTTGACAGAGGCAAAGAGAATTTGTAACTCATTTTGAGAAATAATATGCAGAGTTTTTGTAATTCTTGGAACCAATTTATTGGATTGTGTCAGCCTTGTCTCTTTTCTACTTGTTTGTATGCATTGTAGATGGTAGATGGGTTAACTGTGAAAGATTTTATTTCCTCTTAATTCTATCCTATTTTTAGCATCTATTTGCAGAAGAGTATGTTTGCTTGCTGGTTGTAACTCGTGTCTTATGATTGAGTTGTTAACTGTGAAGTCTTTCCCCTTAACTAGTTTCATCATGACCTTGTTATGAAATATTTATGCATGCCTATACAAGAGATTTGTGTTTTACCTCCAATTCAATTAATTGACCCAGGGCTTAATCCTCTGTATGTTATGTTTTCATGTCAAATTCGGTGCATCACCTAGTAGGTAGTTTGCTTTCAGTTATTTCCCTTTCCATGCATTCCTTCTACCCCTTTTCCCCTCAAGTTTACTTTCCTATTTAAGAGCAAGCTAAGGTGATTATCCAAGAGGAACCAGCCTAGAATCTGGAGGTCTCATCTTGGTTAGCAGAGGTCCCACAACCTTGAGATGATTCCCTTGTTATATTGGATTATCAAGACCAAGAGAGCTTGAGATCAGAGGTGCAAATTCAGTGTATAACATTTCTTGCACGCCCGGTGGGACAGTCAAAGAAGTTCATTACAGAACATATGTTATCTCTGATATGTAGGTCACATAATACAAACTTTTAAGAAGTTGTTCTGACAAGTATATCTGGCGACTCCACTGGTTTCAAAGTTTGAGGCCAACCTTGTTTAAGGTATATGAAAATTATTGCAACTAGGAGCTCAAAACTCGCTGAATTTTCAGAGTTTCCCTTGAAGAGAAGTCACAAAGGCAGGTCAACTCAAAGGGAGGCCCCTGCAAGGAGAGTTCAGTCTACACCTCCTGATACATCAGAAGGGAGACCTTTTTCTTTTCATCACAGAAAAAGAGGAAGATCTCTAACCAGGGATCTAGAGGAGGAAGATTCAAGTACAGGTCATATTTTCGTGAATCTTCAAGTTTCAGCTCCTGCAATGGCTAGAAATTTTTCCTTTGCACCTTTCAATCAAGGGAGCCCAATTTTGCAGTGCATCATGATGTGCCCTTGGTGGCATTAAAAAGCTTGCCCAATTTCACAGGTGAAGGGCAGACCATAACTTTTGAGCACATAAGAGATGTGACTACCATCTGCAGCATCCACAACATTACTCAAGAAGATGTCACCACCAAGTTATTAGTAGCATCTCTAAAAGTTAAGGCTCTTGAATGGTTCAGAACTTTAGCTGTTGGGTCTATTACTTCTTGGGATGAATTAGGGGATGCATTAAGTAAGAATTTTGAGGATAAGTCAGATAACTTGTCTCTGGTTGAGCAGTTAACAACCATTAAGAGAGACCCTCAAGAACAAATGACAGATTACAATGGTAGATTCCTTAAGACATGGAATAGAATTCCAGTTTCGGTCAGACCATCAGCAGACCATGCCTTTCTATACTATTTACAAAGTCTGAATGGTCAAATATCTATCATGATCCAGTCTATGGGAGGCACTTCCTTACCCCAAGCTTTTGACATAGCCGTCAGGGCTGAAAATTGTTTGATTCAAGCAGGAATGATAGCTAGAAGACCACCAATGCCTATCTTTCCTAGCCTTCAACCCATTGCTCTTGCACAAGTGCCCCCATTTACCACTATTCCCATATTGGCTTCCCAAGCTAGTACTAGTGGCTAGGAACATGCTAAGGCAGGTTTTTCTCGGGAGTTGCAAGAAATAAAGAGTAGGCAAGCTACTATTATGGAAGAAATGACAAGTTTGCTACAAACCTTGATAAAGGAGGTTACAAACTTGAAGAAACAGAATCAAGGTGTCAGACCATCCTTCCAACAACAAGGCCAAGGTCCTAATCAACAATATCAAAATCAAGGACAGCCTTATCAACAAAATAGGCCATCATACCAAGGAGGCTATCAAGGGCAAAGACAAAGTTTTAGCCAGAGGCCATTCCAACCATATAACCCTGCACCTCTTAATTCTGCAAATCTAGTCAGGGAGATGGTGCCTAGTCAAAACAATGTGGTTATGGATAATGAATGGTGTTTTCCTTGCAATCAGCCCCACA
>MU228489.1:36698-81912 GCA_018584345.1 Thuja plicata
TCAAGGTTGGAGATGTAGTTCTCAAGTGGGATGAGTTCAGGTCCAGACCTGGCAGGCACACAAAATTTGATTCCTTTTGGGGTGGACCATTTGTTATAATAGAGTGCAGAGGATCTAACGCTTTCCAGCTTTCAACTCTTAACGGAGATGCTCTGCCAATCTTAGTGAATGGTTTCCACTTGAAGCCTTGCTTTGAGGTTAATCCCTCTCTGTAAGTCCTTGTTTTCTTGTATGCATTTCTCTATTTTTCCTTTCCCTGCTTTCTAGTGTAGTTTCCATGTTTTCCAAGAAGTGCACGTGCACAGTTTTGCCCTGCCAAGTTTTGTGCTCAGCAAATGACACCATGCCCAATGAATAGTTTAGGCTACTGGTTTTCATGTCTAGCAGGCTGACATCCTGCAGAAGTCGCCAAAATGTTGCCCAAATTTTCCATCCTATGTAATTTGGCCTGATCTGCCCTGCATGACCATCTTTTCCCTTTATCCCTCCTAAAAGTGCCTGTTTACCGATTTTGGGTACTTAGGAAAAAGGCTTGTGGAGAATTGAATTTCTATTTCTCCTTGACAGAATTCTACCCCCAAAGGTTTTTTTCCGCAAAGGCTGGCGGAATTCTACTTGCGAAGGTAATTCTCTGAAAAGGCCAAAAAAGTGAAGGTTTTTTACGTATGGCGGAATTCTACCTTCAGACGTGATTTTCCGCAAAGGCTTGTAGGTTTCGCACCTCTTAGGTCATTTTCTGAAAAGGCACTATGGTGGACCCCGCAATAGGTTTTCGAAGCACTTTTCAAATTTTATAAAAACAAAGGGACTCAAGGCGGAGAATTGAATTTTTTATTCTCCGTGGCAGATTTCTACCTACGGAGGTAATTCTCTGAAAAAGAGAAAGAGCTTGCGAATGTGCGACAAGTTGAAGCAAAAAACATGAGGTTGCTTAGTCGCTAGTCAGAAAAGGTAAAATAAAAATAGCTCGCGAGTGAGCGACTAAAGAAAGACGTAAAGTCATCACGCAGTCGCTGAGCAACCTAAATGAAAGAAAAGGAGCTCGCGGGAGTGCGACAAGCAGAAAACATGAAGTCGCTCAGTCGCCAGATAAAAAGGGTGAAGAGAGATCATCTCGCGAGTAGGCAACTGAGTAAAAAGCAAAAATAGTCACGCACTTGCGCACAGATTGAAAGCTGAAGGAAAGGTTGAGCGAGTATGCGACCGAGACAGAAAATGCATTAAGAAAATAGATTTCGCTCAGTCACTCAGAATCCAAAGACCAGTTTAAAGAGCTCACGACTGTGCGATGAAGGGATAAATGGAAAGTAAGATGCATAGGCGCTCAGTTGCTGAGACTCAGGTGAAATAAAGGATCAGCTCGCGAGCTTGCGACTGAGGAAAAAGAGGCAGCATCGCTCACTCGCATGAACCAAAAGGCAAAGTATGAAAGGATGGCGAGTGCGCGATCAGACATAATATGAGGTAAAGAGATGGATGTCTCTCAGTCGCACAGAATCAAAAGTCAGTTTAACGCAGCCTGCGACTGTGCGATAATAAGGTATATGAAGGTTTTTAGAGCCCAGAGTTGTATGTCGATCCTAGGATTAGATTTGTTTCAATATCGGTAAAAAGAAAAGAGATTCAGGATGCGATAGGTTGAGGAACAGATGGCATCGCTTACTCAGCGAATGAAAAGAAATAGAAATATCAGATATTTTCTCAGACATGCAGATATTTTTACAGATGAAAAGATCAGATTTGAAAAAAAGATCAGAGGTTGCAGTTGTCAAAGTCTGCAGAAGAGTTATTACATTTCAAAGATTTTTGTGACTCTTCTAGAGGGATAAGACTGCTTCTGAGAAGGAGCATTTAAGTTGATATTATTTGGGCATGACTTTTGGGTCACCAAGTTGCATTTTTGTAGACTTTTCAAGAGTTAGAAAGGTGGCTGGACAGGCCAAATCTGATCCAGAAGTTATTGCTGTCATAATGCAGTTGGCTAAATGGTATAAATATGAGTTGAAGACTCATTGTCACCAGTTCTTTTCCCTTTGGCTTGCTTGTTTTTGTAACTTGTTCTAAGTTCCTGACAGAGGCAAAGAGAATTTGTAACTCATTTTGAGAAATAAAATGCAAAGTTTTTGTAATTCTTGGAACCAATTTATTGGATTGTGTCAGCCTTGTCTCTTTTCTTCTTGTTTGTATGCGTTGTAGATGGTAGATGGGTTAACTATGAAAGATTTTATTTCCTCTTAATTCTGTCCCGTTTGTAGCATCTATTTGCAGAAGAGTATGTTTTCTTGTAGGGTGTAACTCGTGTCTTATGATTGAGCTGTTAACTGTGAAGTTTTTCCCCTTAACTAGTTTCATCATGACCTTGTTATGAAATATTTATGCATGCCTATACAAGAGATTTTTGTTTTACCTCCAATTCAGTTAATTGACCTAGGGCTTAATCCTCTGTATGTTATGTTTTCATGTCAAATTCAGTGCATCACCTAGTAGGTAGTTTTCTTTCAGTTATTTCCCTTTCCATGCAATCCTTCTACCCCTTTTCCCCTCAAGTTTACTTTCCTGTTTAAGAGAAAGCTAAGGTGATTATCCAAGAGGAACCAGCCTAGAATCTGGAGGTCTCATCTCGGTTAGTAGAGGTCCCACAACCTTGAGATGATTCCCTTGTTATACTGGATTATCAAGACCAAGAGAGCTTGAGATCAGAGGTGCAAATTCAGTGTATAGCAGTAACATGGGATAGAGGTATTTTTTAATACCCTACATATCCTATTTAGGGTCCTAGAAGTCAAGATCAATCATCGAGTTGACATATAAAGTCAAAATGTTTCAAAATTCAAAAATTTGCTAGAAACTTTGAAAGTTGCTCGAGCAACTTTAGCAAGAAATGAAAAAATATGGTTAAACTAAATTGAAACTACCCATGCTTAGTATATGAGCATGGGATTTATGTTTGGACAAGGTTAATGATATTTTGGATTGAGACACTTATTTCTGACATCATTGTACGGATGACTGTATCCTCATTTGCATAATCTGCACTGTGTTTTTGCTTTTGTACAATCCTGTACTGATTGGAACATGTGATCGGGCTCCATGTTTGTTTAGTGTTTCCTATCAAATTTTATATGCAATAGGTAGTTTGATTTGAAGTTATGTAGAAGTTAAATTGTGCATTTTTGAAGGTCACTAGTCTGACAAAGACTTAACAGTGTTACCTTATGAGAAAATGGCTCTAACCTAGTTTTCCTCCAGTGGAGGTGTCTGAAAACATGGGGAAATTAGGGTTGGGGTATATAGATAGGTTTGTAGGTTTTTTTTTTTTGTTCTCCTTGTATTTCATAGGCCAAAGATGAAGCCCTATGGCTGACTGGTGAAACAAAGTGAGTCAGGACAGGGAGAAGATCAGATTTGTGTGAGCACCCAAGACCTTTTGGGGAAGACTTAGAGGAATTTATAGATGAAATAGATAGTCTCCTAAAAGGATTCAATGGTGGTTGGAGGTGAATCAATGAGGGGAGACAAGTTTTGCAATTGTTCTTGATCATTGGTCCAGAGGCCTAATTAATATGCTATAAACTAGGGCCTGCAAGGAAGTAGAGTTTTGGGTGCCATCAAAGGTCATAATTTTGGATTTTGATAGGGTTGATCAATGTCTTGAATATTTCCAATTTTTTTTGTGGGGTCATTTTGGGATTTTGGAAGAAATAGGCCAAAATTGGTGAAAATAGACCTAGAAGGAGTTGAGCAATTAGTCCTCCTAGTGAGTTAAAGACCAATTGGATTGGTGAGGCAACTTGGAGAGTTTTGATGGATACAAAATGACCAAGAAAGGGTAAATAAGTATATGGAGAGTCTCAATAAGTGTGTGGGAAGGTCCTAGGTAGAGTATTGACAATCTAGGTTGAGTTGTGGTGAAGAAAGCTAGGCTTTTGGTTAACTAGTTGGACTAGTTAAGCTTACAAATCTTGGGTACTCCCAAGAACCAACTATACCTTGGAGGAGAAGTTGGGGAAGAGGGTCTAGGAGATCCTAATTGGTGGAAGAACCAACAAAGAACAACCATTGGATGGTCGGTTAAGGAAAATGAGCACCTAGGAGAGAGGAAAGAATCTAGATTGTCATACCCTTTACGTCATTATCAGTTTTAGTATTGTCAAGAGCAATGTGCTGAGGACTTGCATTTTTTTTCTCCTCCTATATATGAGGTTTGTTGGTGAGAATTAATTCATTCACACCACTTATTGACTTTGTCAGTAGATCCAGGAGCTGTCTCCATTTAGTTTCAGTCATTTTGTCAAATTCTATCAATTTTTTTTCTAGCACTTTGTATGCCCTTATCTTGGCTACAAATTTTCCTGAGTGCTTCTTGAGTGTTCCTTTTATTTATTCAACCTTAGATTTGGGAGGCATTAGTGTTACTAGTACTCCTCTCCATTGCTTCTCTTTCTATTTGCAGAGCATATGACCATTGTTGGTATACCCTGTCACCCAAATTCTTAGGTAGTTTATTGACAAATTCTGTAGGTGCATATTTGTGCTTGATCATTTATTTTATGACTGCCTCTTGTATCTAGTTCTAATCCTCTGGGTTTAGTGTATCCCATTGTCTAATTTTATTATTAGACATGGTGCTAGATGTATAAATGGATTTAGCAGCTTCATCAACAGTTTGATTTCGGTAATCCTTCTTTACTACATGAGGCTCATCATCTTTAGTGTCCTCTATGTCAGCCTTTGACCTAACCAACCTTTTCTTCTTCTTTGAAGGATTTTTTTTCATAGTTTTTTGCCTTTTTGTCTTAGCTGACTACTTCCTTATGTAGGTCCTTACTTTACCTTTCTTAAGGGATGTTGTATCAGTCGTAGCTATTTGACTCCTTTTCCTTTGCTTCTTCACAGGAGGTGGAGGTGGAGGTGGAGGTGTATCAGATTCAGTCTCCTTAGAATTTGATTTTTGTTCTTCTTGTCCCTCACTGATGGTGCTCTGTTCATTGGTTTCCTCTAGTTGCTCTTGTTCCTCCTCTATTACCGATATAATCTTCTTGAGATTCTTAACCATTTTATCCTTTTTGTTTACAGTTTTCTTAATTTCTAGGCCTTGTTTTATCTTTGATTTGGCCTCTTCATAGGTTCCAAACCTTGGTTGCTTGCTGTCAACAGGCTCGTTTATTAATGCCTCAATTTCACTTGTAGCTTGATCAATATTGATCTCATAGTCCATTGGTGCTAATCAAGCTATTCTTGGTACAAATGGTTTGATATGGGTGAAATCTATGTCCAGCATGAAACATATTTCATCTTTATTTTTTTCTAAAAGTTGTTCAGGAATCCTAGTCCTTTCCATCATCTTTTCCTTGAACTCAAGGAAGTATGCAATCATAACAGATTCAAAATTGTCCCCTAGCGACTTAATCAATCCACTAATCTTTTGTGTTAATAGTTTGGAAGTATCCCATTTTACTTTTCCTACTAAAGGAAATTACTCTTGAAAATAGAAAAAGATACACATGATAAGTGAGCCAAACTTACATGTGTCGGTCTTTTAACAGGATCTCACACAGATCCATCTGAATTCCTTTGGTCACTATCTTGTAAGTTGTGCTTACTGATGTTGTAGAAATGTTTTTCAATCCGCTTGCTTGAATAATCTTGTACCCAACTACACATGCACCAAATTTTAGTTCTTCATCGGTGATTGTGTTTACTTAGAGACCTCTGTTGTCCCCTTCTGCATTGGTGAGTTTTTCAACTTCTTTCATGGATGGATGCTTGTGTGCCCTAGGCTTGTCGGTTACTGGATAACCACTAATAGTGTGGAGAACATCCTTGGTTATTTTCTTTGGTTGGTCTAGCCATAGCTTCTTGTCATGCATTCTGCTCAAGACTAACCTTATCCAGACTGTTTTGAATTCCCTCAGGAAATATAGGGCATTAGTTAACCCTTTAACTTCCAAGTGTTTGTGTTCTTCCTTCAGTTTCCCTTCAGAATCACAAAGCTTCTTGTAAGCTTCATCCATTCCAAAATCACCTATCTCTACGATATTGTAGTGGATATAGGACCTAATGTCTTCTATGAGCAAAACCCTAGGTGGAATTTTTGAGAACGCTTTGGTTTCATCGGGTTTCGAGGCAATTTCTGTGTAGATCTTATACTTGGGTTCTACACATGTACTGTTCTTGATCAGCCTAACCACATTAATCTTATCATTCTTGATTTTATCATTTCATGAGGTGGTTGCCATCATTTTTCAAGTTTTAGGGTATTCTATAAATTTAGGGCTTTCTTGAAAAATAACGACAAAGATCTTTCGGTGCCTTTGATACTTACTTCAATCTACAATAGTGGTGAAAGATCTATTTTTTGTGTGCTTAGATTGATCTGAGGATGCTCTTCTTTCTACTCTTTAATCACTCTTTTTTTTTCTATGCTTTCTCTTCAAATCGTGGGTACAAAATGAAGTTGTCTCATCAACTATTTATAGACTTTTTGACCTAAGTCTTTGTAATAAATTCTCAATGACTCATCGGGACATGAAGACAGGTTTCATCGAGAAGACTTTCCAAATCATCATCGGTGCTCACATGATACTTAGGATAGTTGTTGAGCATTTTTATTTTACCGGCAGATATTGGTATTATGTCATGACAACTTCTAAACTTTATTTCCTTACCAATGAATGTTGGGTTGCTTTAGCAACTTAGCCATTCTATGTGTTGACCGACAATTTTCAGTAAGTGTAAACATCTCATCCATTATGTTCACCGATGATTTTTGTTATTGTGTATACTGATGGGGTTGCCTTTTTTAGAATTGGAACAAGTGACATAATATGCATCTTTATTATGCTAATTTTGACTTTCTATCAATTTGTATAATGGAACTGATGCAAAATATGACTTGGTATAGTGCAATTCCATATTTACTTGTTCAACTTTAAGTGGGGGTGGTGATGTCACTAGAGCCATTGGATGGGGTGTCACCATTTGCATTGCTTGGCCCAGTTTCATCATTTCTTGAATCTTTTATCGACATTTTATCTCTTTCCCTCCAGATATCTTCAATGGTGTTTCCTTCGGGATATGTGCGTGTCTCTGTCAATCGGTCTTTGCAATATTTCTTGAGGTGACCAACTTTATGATAGTGTAAGCATGCAATTCTTGGGTTTGACAAGTCTCTAGACCTTTTGGTCCATGCTCTCATGTAGTTTACAACAATGTGGCCATATCTAGCACATGTTGTATAGTTTGTCCATGTATTGTAGTCCCATACATATAGATTACCGACTCTCTTTGGTTGATAAGGGACTTCTTGACCTTTTGGCTTCCATGCTTGCCTTTTCTTTTTCCAGCATTCTTTAGATGTGTTCCCATTCATCTTGCATGTAGGACAGTATTTGTCCATGTAGGTTTCCTTCTTTGGCTATTCTATTTTAGTCTTGCATTCATAAGCCTTATGTCCTTTCTTGTTACATTTATAATAGAATCCTATGAAAGTAGATGTAGATTTAGGAATACCTTTCATTTTACCTCGGCAAAAATTTGATGTGTGCCCTTGCTTTCCATAGTGCTTGCATGCTATCTTTCTTGGTCTTGGATTTTCATAGACATTCTTTGGATTTTCTTGATTGGATGATTCTCTATTTTCAGTAAAACCTATACCATTATTGTTGTTGACTCTTCATTGTCCTTCAAGAAATTCATCCATTCTTTTATTTCTCTCTTCAGCCTTTCTGATAATCTCATTGTGTTGTTTTTGAATTCTAACCTCATTTTTTATCTTTTCATTCTCTTCTCTTAGTTCACCGATAATCTGTATTCTCTCAATGAGTTACACATTTATTTTGTTTGCTTCTTGACTCATAAGAATAATCTGATTTGTGAGATCATGGTGATGCTTAGCATGTCTTTGAATTTCTAATTCCTTTTCTTGTAGTTTCTCTATAATCTTCCTTATGTCATCAATAGCAAGTGTTCTTTCTATTTCATCTTGTCTAGCAGAACTCATCACAATAATCATTCTCACCATCTGGCTTTCTTGACCAATTTGTAGCATCTTTATTTTCTCTATCAGATGTTGATTGATCTCCTTTAGATTTGTGATGTTCTCTTCTGATGTATCTGATTTATTACTTGCATTTGATCCCAAGGATTCAAATAAATCTAGAATCTCTTCTTCTTGATAATATTTTTCATTGTTCCTCATAGCCATATCTCTCCTCTCATCTAGCATCTCTCTCATCTTGATTCTAGCTTCTTTATACTATTCATAGAACATCTGTATCTCATGCTTTTTGTTCTCAATATTCTTATCAAGTTTGTACTTCTCTATTGTATGATCTTTTCTTTGAAGCTTTTAAGATTTCTAAGAACAAACTTTTCTCTGATACCGATTATTGGGATTAATGTGAAGTAGTATTGAGAGGGGAGGGGTGAATCAGTACCTCTAAAATTTTAATACCTTTCTTAATTCATCATTAGTTATCATTCATTACTATATTACTGACCATTAATGTTGTTATTTCTTATGCATGCATTGTTCATTTATAATATTTAATAGATTGTAACATTCATAGAAACATTTATGAAAATGATAAACACATAACACAAGATATGGTATCACAGAAAATTCATGTTATGAAGTAAAAACTGTGGTGGGGATGGCACCCAAAAAAATTCACTATCTGCAGAATGGGAGGGAGCCGATTAAGGATTACAATTTGATCACTTTTGATGGTCTATCCTGTTAGGAGTATTGAGGTGGAGACCTATTAAGATCTACTCTATTAAGAGCTTTAGCAACACTGATTTAAGTGTGCACTCAGTTATGAGATTTAAAATATGATGGTTAAGCTCACCTTTCTTGAAAGGATTTCATATGTGTACTACCATATTTAGAATGAGTACAAATGTTGACCTGACTTGTATGCAATCTACAATTGCTGATTATAGATCCATAAAATCTCTCATAATAATAATATCACCTTAAGTGATTGATGAATACCTTTTCTCTACTCGTCGGTAGCCTCTGTTATGTTCTTGAAACTGATTTGATTTTGCTTTTGTTCTTCTGCATGAATTCTCTTGTCTGGTCTCTAGATGCTCTCCGTGGCTACTATTTTCATTAATCAACTTCAAAAAACTTGTTCATAATAGATTTAACATCTATTTATGAAAGTAATTTGACCTATTTTTGAATCACGCATTACAATGTTAACTCTTAGATCCAAGGTTTACAACTTGACCTTGATCTTTAGTTTGCATGTTTTAAATCAGTAAAAATAATTAAAAGAATAATAAATACATTGCTTCTTCCGCACATAATGGATTTAAAAGTAAATCAAGAAGCTATAAATAAAACGTTAGTGATTTATATGACGTGGAAAGTCATATCCACTTTTTGTTGAATGTAACTGACTGTCGGTTCTTGGTCGTCGGGTTGAACTTGAAGTCTGTTGGCATTCCTTTGTTGAAATATTTGTCAAGTTCCCTTTTTCTGTCGAGTTCCTCTCTTTGTTGTTCCATTAGGTTGCACTGTTATTACTCATCAGGTTGCCTTTAACCTTTTTCTCATTGGATAACACTTAACAGTGTTTTTTGGGTAACCTTGGCGTCGGGTAGTGATGTTCCCTGTCTATCAGTGTAGAGTAAATCGATGGTGCAAATCATATTTTCCTTAAGTATAATAATGGAAAAATATAATGCCTTTAGTTTTTCCCTTTTCAACTTCAACTTTGTGACCATTTCTTCTAATACCAAATTATCAGTGCTTCCACCATCAATAATCACATCACAACACTTATCCTCGCACTTGCATCTAGTGAAAAATATTCTCTTCCTCTGATCTGATCTCTTCTCTTCATTTATCAGGATGCTCCTAAAAACTAGGGTTTATCCTCTCTCAACATCATCTAAGTGTTCAAACTGAGCTTCTTCATTTGCATGCACAACTTGCACATGGCCTTCATTCCTCCTTTTTGTCCTTCCTTTGCGCTATGGGAATTCGCAGGCTCAGTTTCCTTCTTCTCCGCAATGGAAACATGTCTCACGAAAACTGCCTCTTCCTGGTGCTTGCCCTCTTCCCCTTCCTCTCTGATCCCTATTATTTTTATTGCGGGAATGATTGAAATTATTTCTCCTCTGATTTTGACTTCTACTTGACCCATAATTCCTTTTCTGATCTTCATTTAGGCCTCTGTAAGACCATCCACCGGATCTTCCACCATGACCTCTTCAAGTTTTCTTGCTTTCAAAATTATTGTTCAACTTCTCTTCCACTCTTAGGTAAAACTGGTATGCCTCTTCCATGGTGGTCATTCTAACCAGACTCAAATCATCCTAATACTTGTCTACAATCCATAAAGATAACAAGTAACTTTTTCCTTCTCAGGTTCTGCATGACCTGTTCTAATGAGGACTTGGTAGAACTCTTCCATATACTCCTGCACAGATTTTCCCACTTTCTTCAACCCTTGCATTTTTCTTAGTAGATCTAGCTCATAATCAATGGGAATGAACTGTCTCTTCAATTTCTCCACCATTCACTCCAATCTTGTGATTTTATCCTTTCCTCTTCTATTCATCCCCAACTGAATCTCCTTCCACTAAATTTTTGCATGGCCCTTTAGTTTGGCCTTCACAATTTTGACCCGATCTAGGTCTTCGACATCTTCATACTCAAAATATTCTTCTACATCATTGACCTAGTCAATCAGCTTCTATGGATTAATATTTCCCAAAAATGTGGGAACTTCAATCTTAGGTCTCTTTCCAATCTTGGAAATGGCTCACAAAATCCTATCATGTTCTGTATCTCTAGGCGCTTCTAGTGCTTCCTGTTCATCTTATCCTTCTTCTTTAGATTCCTCATCATCTCTAACCACAATATTTATTCCTATACATAGCTCCTCTTTCAATGCTTTCACTTTCCTCTAGAGGACTCTAAATCCCTCTTCTGTCACACCTTCAGCTCTTCCACCATGGTTCCTTTGTGGAGGTATTTTTGGCTCTTATCACGTGAACCCACAACCACAGTCTTGGTGCAAACTATCTCACATTTGGCGACCTTTCTACACACTCAGGAACTCCTAATTTGATACCACTTGATGAAGGGTGCTCCCCTTATTAACACTTGAACACAAAACAAAATCTAGAATAACAATATTTGCAAAGATAGGAAATGGGCCTTCTATTATTCACTATGAAATGAAATTACAATATTTTGAAATATAACATTCAGCTTCAACAATTAAACATGCACAACCACATGGGAATTTTATTACAATAATCTACAAGCCAGAGCCACCAGCAGCATAACCCAGAACTACCCTAGACAACCCTACAAGCCTTCAATATATATGCAATTTTAATTGCCCAAGAAGATTCTAGAAATTAATCCCTAAAGTTTGAGCCTGACCATACCTAAGATATTATTATTTATTTTTATTACATAAGAGTAGGCCCAAACAACTTTGAAACCCAAAAACAAATTTTGAAGAAACTTTAACATTTTCAAGTTCAGGTAGCACAAGTTCCAGAGACCATAATTCATCAACCATTGACCTAGTTGGTCATCGTAACGCCATTTTAGAAATGCCACAAAATTCTATACTATGCCCAATGCGGAAAATCCTAGTTAGCCAAGGTTTCAAACTCATTTGGAGCTTCTAAAGCCTTCAAAATAGAGTTCAAAGTTTCTATACCCTGCTGTCAATACCGAAAATATTCAATATCTACAAAACTAGACTTGATCTAGAAATGAAACTTTACTGGCACACTAATACAATCAAAATGAACCTCCAAGGAAAAAAATAGAACATTCTGAGCTCAAATGGAAAAATTACTAAAAATAGTAACTTTCCACAAATAGTAACTCTGCACAAAATAACCCTTATTGAAAAGAAACTTTAAAATATTTTTGGGTGATGCAAGATTGGTCTTACACCTAGGATGCTCATTCATCATTTATTAGGGCATTATTTTGGTCAGTCAAGTTTAGTTTACCAACCGTGACAGTTAACTCAATGTTTTGAGTGAGCTGGTATTTGGGTGATGTGTTTAGTTTGATGTGGTTGAGTTAGTGATTGGTTCTTGATGATTAGATGATTGAGGTGGTTTATTATTTTTTAGTGTTTGGTAATTAGTTTTTTTATTACATTTAGGGCTGACATGTTAGGTATAATTGGCATTAATTTTAATGAGTTAGGTCAATGTTTTTGGTTGACTTGTGTAATGTTTTTCAAGTATTGACCGACTTAAGAATAGTAGTATAAAGGAAATCTAAATTGTATTATTTAGGAGCAAGAAGATTGTGTTTTTGGTGGTTACGATTAGAGAGAGAGAGGAAGAATATTGTATTAGGGTTCAGAGATTGGATTGGATCTGACAGGCAAGCAGTGTCATTCCCAGATCAATCATTTGAGTTCATTTCTCAAGGCTAACTCTAATAGGTTAGCAGGTTAAATCCCAAAATATGGTGGATTTTAATAGGTCTCATTGTATAAATCCTTTAATAGGGTGACTTCTGAGAAGGATTTCTAAACCCTCTAGTGAGGTAGATCCTAATAGGTCTGATTGTACTTCTAACAACGTACTAGTCACTCTTAACTAGGTGAGCCCCTAATAGAATATTGTAAGCTCCTAACATGGCAACACTTTTTACTGTAGTGAAGATATTTGTGGGTGTCATCCCCACCATAGTTTTCTCCCTCTTACAAGGGTTTGAATGATAAAAATAGTGATTTTATGTGTTATTCTTAGTGGATGCTTAAATTGTTTTACTTCTATTGCATAGTTACACTTGCATCTTTGGTTGTATGGAAGATGTTTAAAACCATTATTATATTCTTTGTTGAATTGGTTCATTACCTATTTACATAGATTCACCCCCCCCTCTCAGTGCCTCTATATACTAACATGTAGATGTTGCGATCTAGTTCAACCTTCTTGTGGATTGTTGTCCATACTTTTGTAAGGTAGTGAGCCTTCATTGGGGTTGTAGCCCTTATTGTATTTAATTAGTGAGCTCTAGGTTATAAGCTTGAATACATGTGCATAACCCTATTTTACTTAAGCCTTTATCAGGTTTATTTTCTTTTGTAGAGTAAATCTTGTGGGTTCCATCCCCACCGTGGTTTTTCCCTTAACCGGTTTTCTTTGCAAAAATCCTTGTTTTATGGTTTTGTGGATATTTTCTTTATGATTTTGTACTTTACTTTCCATTTCATATTATTTATGGTTTAAGTTTCAAATAATTAAGGTCAAAATTATCGAACACTCATTCAACTCCCTCACCCCATCGCCCCCTCTCATTGTTCCTTAACTCCAAAAAGTATATGATCAAGACTGATTAACCCCTCCCAACCCCAGTCTTGTGTTGTTTTTTAATACACAATACAATTATTAGGGGGGAACATTAACACCTCCCTCTAATTCTATTTGATAAAATCTCAATAAATTTAAAAATCCATACATTAAAAATATATCTAAATTATTATCTATTATCCATTACCAGAAATGATAGCTTTATTTCTACAAAAGAAATTCACTAATATAATTGAAATTGACAAAGATTGCCACTAAAAACTAGTGGACTAAATTGGGTATCTCTCATAAAGATTCTCAAATTTGAACTTACAATATGAATTACAAGAATTAGATAATATTTGGAATTTATTTTTTTATAATATAAATTTTTACAAGTGTTATCTAATGTTCTAGCATATCCTTTCAAAATTTTATAACAAATTTTTTTAGTTTATTATTGTTACCCTAATTTTGTACATGCGGGATAATAATCAAGAACAACAAAAGATTGCATAAAGGTACACCTCTTAGATACTATTGTTCAACCAATATAGATAAAGATACATTGCTTTTGCATTCATATTATCAGTTACACAGTACTCGAAGTATTGATCATATTTAAAAATTTTAATTCATAATTAATCATTACATTGTGCATTCAAACTGAATGTAATAAACAAATGTTCTTTCAATATTACATATTTCATATTGGAACTTAGAGGAACATATGCAAAAAAGAAAGAAAATAGAAGCATGATGAGCTTTAGGGGTCCATGCATTGCCTCTAAGAGGTCTTCTACCTTCTAGAGCTGGGTGTCTGCATTATCGGGGTCTTCATGTCCTTTCAACTGTCTCTGTCTGTTCTCCATCCTAGGTCTTCTTTTGTTCTTGTGCCCTACACTATGGAGAAAAGGTGTTAAATCCAAATTGGATCTAATAAATACATGAAAACCTAAAAGCATCATACAATAATCAAACTTCTTGAATTGCATAGTTACCAATAACATAAATGCAAGGGAAAGATAATAAATGTAATGTTGTTTCTACAAGAGGGTTACTACTATACATGAATGAAACAAGTGGTATTCTAACTGGAAGTATAATTTTTGTTATCAAATGAGTTTTGCACATGAAAGATGGATGATAATGTTTTTCAAGGTTTTAGTTATGCATATACAAAGCATAGGTGTGCATCAATGTCATTAAACGAGTATGCATATATGGAAGTCAAATTACAGTACATATGGAAATAAAGAGGAATAACAGTAATGCTATTATAAAGTAGAGTGCATTTACATATGGGACTAAATTGCATGGTTATCAAATTAGAAAATGCGTATATAGAGTTCAAACATTGTTGACATCACAATAAAGAGTTCATCTTAATGTTGTTCTAAAAACTAGTATCTTTGAATGAGAGAAAACAACAAAAAATAGTGACATATATTTTTGCAATCAAATGGATGAGAATATGAATTTACAACAGTGATATCTTTTTAAAAAGATATGCATGTTCAAAAATGATCAAATGTAGTGCATATGCCAGAATGAAAGGTAAGTAACAATGTTATGATGTATGTTCAGTGACAGTGACTATTCAAGGATGGTAAGTCAAATAATAATGTTATTGAAAATAAATATTATGCATATGTGGTAAATAAAATAATAGTGTCATTATTAAATGAGTACGCATATATAGATTGGTCTCACAATGTTCTTTAAGGAAAAAAATATGCATGTTAAAAGTATCGAGCTTTGTTTCACAGTCTTATTCATGGGTGTCACAAGCCCGTGCTCAAACCCCATGTGTAACATTTTTACTGGAGGTGATAAATGCATATAATTCTTGTCATTTTTATTTTTTCAAGAGGTAGACCATACAATGGAACACATTCAAACATTATACATAATGACAATAACAGTTCGAGCTCTCTATCTCTACAATGGTATTGATTTAAACAAGATGCCTACTGTCGATAGGAGATACATACCCAAACAAACCCCAAGAAGGTAGCATGAAGAAAATGATGGTGAAAAAAATGAAGAAAATATAATTATAACATAAACAAATATAATTATTTCTAAGTGTTCACGAGCTCACACCATTCAAGCCAGCAACATAAGCTTATGTGGGTGTTCAAACAAAGGCTTGAGTTGAGCAAGAGGAATAATAGTAGACATCAACATTCATGAGCTCACGTTATTCAAGCCACGACAGAAGCTTATCTAGTAGTATGTGTTCAAACACTGTCAAAAATGAGTAAAGATAACAACAAAAAGTAAACCCCAAAAATTATGGCAATAATCATGGAGACCTAGATCATGATTATACCGTAACTCAAGCACTTCGAAACATGAAATACAACAATGTGTTCAACAGAAGATACAAGAAGTCAAAGGGAGAGTGAGTAAACAAGTAGAGAGTAAATTATCTCTAGGTTACAAGATGATATGTGGTGCTATGGAGCACTAGCTTCATAGGGATATGCATGGACAACGCCATACATTATGGCATGAAACTCCAGTTTGAAGAACTTGCAGTATATAAGAGAGCTCGAGCTCTCTATTTTAAATAGTTAACTCTAAGTGCCAAAACATGCAAAGAGCCCTAGATCTTGTTAAAAAAAAAAATCCATTAATAAACTCCAGCGAAGAGCCTGACATTAAATTTCACACTTCCTTTTAGAGCCTAAGCTTCATGCTCGAAAATGGATGCATATCCATAGTCGCGGTCAAAGAAGGAGTAAAACCATAGATATTTCTATATTATAGCCCATGGATAGAGAGAGTAAAGCTTAAAATAATTCAATACAACTCCCATAATACAGTGATGGACTTCATATTAGCATCAGAAGTAGGAAAGAAACCAGAAGAAAATGCCATAATTTCAGCAAGGCAACGCCATAGATTAAGGGTTTCAAAACCCTTACAATTTTCCCCAAATGTAAAATGAAATAAGAAGAACAGTGATAATGCCAAGTTTTGTTAGAATTTGGAGTCTACTATCAGAGAAGTAAATGCTTCAGACTTTGCATTGCACGAAAACCGCTTTCAAATTCCACGACAACACAACTATGCCACGATGGGATGATATTTTTTGAGTCTTGGTCATGTTGACCTTAGGGATATGGTGTCAGTTTTGGCATGTTTTTGGGTTATATGTGAAGTGGGGTAAGGGTTTTTGTATGTATGGGTTGTTCTTTGTTAGGTTTGATATAGTTTTATATATTTTGGTAGAATTTTATAAAAGATGTAATTCAAAAATGCTAACATTATGTGCTAGGATTAAGGCATATATTTTGCCTAAAAATTAGGGTTTATAGCTGATTTGGAGGGCTTTTTGGAGGGGATTGGATTTTTGAAATTATCCATGAGGGACTTTATATCTGAGCTTCCTTCTCATTTCTAGGGGTTCAAAATTTAGGTAGAAGGTGTCTTAGTGAACATACTTGTTCCTTTGTACCTTTTCCATACATTTTGTAGCCATCGGTTTAGTTTTGATGTAGATTGTGTTCAAGTGAATGTAACATATTCCTTGGCATATTTTGTACCATTACATGTAACCATTTTGCATATTTTGAAGAGAATAGAGAAATTTCCCATTATTCACATGTTTTCTAAGTTCTGTTATCAATCCTTTTCAACATTTCTGCATTTAAGTGTAATGTGTTTTGCAACATAGATTAAAGAATTGGTTCAATTCCTATTCTAGGTTTTCAAGTATAACCTTTTGCTGAATCAGTATGTTTGATGGTAGTTTATCATGTTGTTTGTGATACAAACCCTAGTAGTAAGTTTTAGGTCAACTTATACGTCGAATAGTGAATGTTGTTGCAGATTTGAGTAGTATGTGTCTTGCGGATGCTAGCTTGAAATTCTGATAAGTCTAAATTGAGTTTTGGTGTATC
The DNA here is from genome assembly GCA_018584345.1 of Thuja plicata. Taxonomy (NCBI): domain Eukaryota; kingdom Viridiplantae; phylum Streptophyta; class Pinopsida; order Cupressales; family Cupressaceae; genus Thuja; species Thuja plicata. The sequence continues at coordinate 53,906 of MU228489.1, forward strand.
ACCTTCTAGTTTATTTATTCAATTTTTAGTTATCTTTTCCCTTTTCCCAAATCAGAGATCAGCCATAGGTGATATTCCAAATCCAATAGGAACTGGCCTAGAATCTAGAGATTCCTTCTTAATCAGAGTCCACCAACAACTCAGGAAGGTTTCCATTGTTACCATGAGATATTAGTATGCCCTAATTCCTGAGTTAGGGTAATATCGTAAGGCCTTAACAATTTTCTAGCACACCCAATGGGAGAAAAGGTCATAGTTTTCACAGTTCTTGTTGGTTTTGATATGCATCTAGTAGGTTGTAGACCTTTGAGAGATAATTAGTTTTCATATCTGGTGACTGTGAGTTCATATCTACTGATTTTAAGTAAATTCAATGCCTAAAATGGATTAATATCCTCCATTTCATGAAAGTGTTCCTCCATTACCTAAATATCAATCATATCAATACATCCCTACTGCTATTTTGTGCCAGAATTTGAAGGACAACATTCATCTCATGCTTATCACCCTCCAACCTAGCATCAAGTTTCTTGGCAGCATGCCTATCAGCAACCACAAGGGAATTTCTTTAATGATTCTCAGAATTATCCCCAGAATGTTACAAACATGAGCCTTAATGATATTCTAACGAACTTTCAAGAACAATTGAGATCTGTGGAATGAGAACAAGAATTGAAGATTCATGAGGAGGAGCTATCTTATCAATCTCACATGCACCAGCAAAAGATGGAGGCCCAAAAGTATGAGCAAGAGCTATTTGTTAAGAAGGTTGCAGATAAAGAGGAGAAAATGAGGCAGTTAATGACAAGATTACAAGAACTAGAAGCTCAAGCAACTTCTTGTGCCCTAAGTCAACCTACAATCCAAGAGGGTTCCATGCTGGAGATTCCAATTTTTAAGGGATATGTGTTAGAGTACAATCATTAGTTTTCTTATTAATTAAATCATGTTGATTTAATTAGTTAAATTATTACTCTATAGTGCTTAAGCTTTCTCTTAGGTGCATTAATAATTAATTCTTTTATTAATTATTAATGTGCAACCTAGCTTTTTTAGGCTTTAGGGTTCTGTTCACCTTTATAGGTTGAACCTTGTAATTCTTTTTTCATTAATTCAAATTATAATTTTGATCTCACATTTTGAGCAACTTCTGAGTTCTTGTTTTTCCCTCTTTCTCTTTCTCTCCTGTAACAAGTTATTTGCATGCAGGTATTCTTGGCATTTTGTGGATTTGTCTCTCAAATCCTACATGGTATCAGAGCTTCCCTGCTGGTGCCTAGTCTGAGAGTTTTTTGAAGTCATGATTTGCAGATGAAAGCCATAGATTCTCTAAAGTTTTTTATTCATTTTGGAGGAGGCGCTATTTTTTGGAGCACTTTGAGCCAAAACAGACTCCACCATCATGCTCAGAAGGCCTGAGAGAGTCAAAATTCATATAAATTTTTCTATTTTTGGTCACAGTGACCCCTGAGAAAAAATTTCTCACTTATAGGCCGTAGAGCATGAAAATGAAGAAAAAAAATTAAAAAAAACACAAAAAGTCACATTTTTTAGGGCTTTGGGAGGCGCTCCCAAACTCAGCCAGAGTGGCCATGGCCGCACCACCCGAGTGCCACCCCAACCTGGCCCGGCCCAGCCCGTGCCCGCCCCCCCCGACGCCCAGCCCACCAACCACCGAAGCCACCCAGGAACCGCCAGCCACCACATTTGCCGGCAGCCCACCACCTGCCACCACCGCCCACCACTGGTGCATAGAGGTGACATCATTGCTAACATCACCCTGTCAAAATTTTTTTCTGACCATTTTTCAAATATTTTCTGGCAACTCCAATTTTTTTCGGTGACTGAGAATTTTTTCCAGTGAGACGGGCCCGCGACGTGCAGACGATCGTCAATTTTTTTCCTAGAGTCTTAGACGGTCATTTGACCGTTAAATTTTTTTCCGTGACTATTTTTTTCCAGTGAGCTCATTTTCAGAGGAGCAGTTGGTTTTTCGGCCATAACTTGTGCATACAGTGTCCATTTTCAGAAAACAAAATATCATGAGAAAGGTGTTTCCAAGCCAGACGCAATGGTGCTAGTCTTGATTGTTGATTTAGCCATTTGAGCTCTCAATTTTGGTGCTTAAGTAGAGGCTTCTGTTTCCTCCCTCTTTGCATTTGGCGTCTAGGTTTTCTTCTCATTTTTTGTGCTTTCTATAGTTGTTTCTTTGTTGTATGGGGGATAGAATTATACATTGTGGGGGGTGCATTTTATTTCTATAATTTAATTCAAAAATGACCCTTCTACTTCCATCTACTTCTTCTCTTAATGTCTGACCCCTCTGTGGCCCGGCTGACACCACACAATTATCACACCTAAAAAGCACACATGACCAGGCTACTCATGTCACGTGGCTTATGGTCATGTCTGGATGAGAACCAACCTATTTTGTAGCGTCTGTTTAAGGTCCTTCAGCAAAGAAAAAAAATGGATGAGGCCATGGGTTTGATTACACTGCACATTTCAGATGGCCTCATGTTTCATCTGGATGGTTTGACCACTCCTCGCGCCTATTGTGGAAAGCTTGCAGATTTGTTTGGCATAGTGAATGCATTCCAGGCACTTTAGCTTGTCGCAGAGTTGACATCCTTGTCTCCTGATAGTTTTTCCACCATTGAGGACTTCTTGATGAAGTCTAATGCTCTCTAATCACTTTTACAAGGATGTGGGAAGACCAAATTAGATGATGAGTGTATCTTTCTGATACTCTTAAAGATTCATGGAGAGTTCCAGATTTTCTCCTCCACTTTCGATTCCACTATGGATGCCTTGGGTCCTAGGCACAATATGCCTTCCTTTGCAACCTTCTATGATCAGTTGACTCAATAGAAGTCAAAGATTCAATAGTTGAATGATGCTTTAGGTTCTATGAGCCATGCCTTGGTTTCTCACCCATCTCCACGAAAATAAGAGCAGAAATAGGTATCATCATCCACAAAATCTTGGAAGGATTCTCCTTCTCTGCATCCCTCTGGCCCACCTCCTTCACCTAAGGGGAAATTGAAGACATACAAACCCAAGTGTACTTATTGAAATAAGTTTATTCATGATAAGTCTCAATGCTTTCAGAAAAAGGTAGATGGATATGCCCAACAGATTGATGATTTGACAGCTCTTCTTCATAAGAGAAACATTGATATTCCTTCTTCCTCCTCTCACTTGTCTTCTTCATCATCATCTCAAGTAGATGGGTAAGACAACAAAAAGGGTCATGCCATATGTGCATCTGCTATAGCTCCCTCTTCTAGGTGGTTCCTGGATTTGGGTGCTTCACATCATATGATATCTTCTCAGAGTTCCTTCTCATCTTTTGTGGCCTCTCCTACCCCACACATCTTGATGGGGAATGACACTATTATTCCTATGTCTTGTCAGGGTTATATTGACATTGATGGTGGTGCATTCCATGATGTACTATGTGTTCCATCCTTTTCATCGAACCTTCTCTCCATTTATCAGATTACTCATAGTGGGATAGAGAAGATAGTTAAGCTCACTGTAGATTTTGTACACATCTAGGATAGTGCGACTAGCCACATTGTTGCTATCGGGACATTTGATCATGCCACCTGCCTGTAATCCTTCTCCCATTTTGGTCCTCCATCTCCAGTGTCAGAGAATATCTCTCTGACTTCATGAGTGCCTAGTGAGAAGAAGTCGAGTCACCTGAACTTCTGTGTTGCTCTCGAGATCAGTGTTGTGGCTTCTCCACCTCCTCCTCCTGTTGTGCCTACCTTTGTTTAGCATGATTCTTCTTCACCAGTCCCTATTATGGTCATTCCCTGCATTGAGACTTCCCCTCTAGTTGTTGAGGGCATATCCAAGGACATTCATCTCCTCCCAGCTAATAGATTCAGCCCATCTATTGGCCCACCTTCATTGGGCATTCCATACCAGGAGTCTCATTCATTCTCCTTTGAGCACCAGCTCGGTCTTCTGGTTTCACCTCTCATTCAGGGGTTTCCTTGTTGCTTTGTACCTCTGTTTCTTTCTATAGGGGTTCCATCATTCTGGGGGGCTTTGGTGTCTCATCCCTCTCTCATGGGGGGTTTGATTGTACTTATGGTTTTGAGAGAATCTCTTGAGCTATTCTTTTCTACATTTTCTTCTATCTCTTCTTGGAGTAGTGTTTTTCCCATGTGGTTTTCTCTATTTCTCCACTTTAGAGAGATTTTTTTGTGCTTGGGTACCTGATCAAGCCTTGTTGCTGGGACCCTTTTTTCATGCTTTCATAGCTGTGCTAGGTTAGCTTACCCCATGCGCTTAGCTTAAGGGGTGGTGTTAGAGTAATCATTAGTTTTCTTATTAATTAAATCATGTTGATTTAATTAGTTAAGTTATTACTCTTTAGTCCTTAAGCTTTCTCTTAGGTGTATTAATAATTAATTCTTTTATTAATTATTAATATGCAAACTAGCTTTTTTAGGCTTTAGGTTTTTTTTCACCTTTATAGGTTGAACCTTGTAATTCTTTTTTCATTAATTCAGATTATAATTTCGCTCTCACATTTCGAGCAACTTATGAGTTCTTCTTTTTCCCTCTTTCTGCTTGTCTCCTGTAACAGGTTATTTGCATGCAGGCATTCTTGGTGTTCTATGGATTTGTCTCTCAAATCCTACAATATGAACCTACAAAGGAAATAAGATAGCCCCTGTAAGAGCCCTTGAGTGAGTATAGTCAACCAGCCCACTTTGTTGATTCTTAGCCTAAGATGTGTTATGTAGCTGAACCAAATGACCAAAATTCCAAGTTGCAATGACAACCTTCATGGACTCTGCATCCTGAATTTCAGATGCCAAATCTTGTCAAAATTACCCCATGTGAGCCACCTCAAGGTTATAGAGTTGATTTAAGGAGTTTATTGCTTCAAATATGATAGAAAAAGTAGCAGAAGCTCAAGAGCAAAGCTGGTTGAGATAGGAGGTACCAGATTTATTTATGGAGTTGTCTGAATATTTTGAGCAGGATAGTGAACATGCCACATCATTGGTTGTAGGAGACTATTTTGAGCAAGAAGAGAATGTTGTGCACCTCTTTAATTTGTTACCATCCTTTGTTGATCAAGATGAGGAAGATGTGATTCCAGTCACATCAACACAACTCCAAGAGTTTCATGATAAGGAAGCTGACCAAAGCCTATAGGATTGTTTTAAAAACATTATTGAAGATTTTTGTGAGAGACTTGTTGTTGAGGGGTCAGAATATGTGCCCATTGAAGGGTTCTCTATTTTTGAAAACATTCTTTCTAAAGACTATGTTCAGTAATGCAAGTTGGAACCAAGTGCTCATGATTTCCAGTGGGTTAATAGTTTTGGTGAGATCTTAGATGACTTGACAAAAGAAGATGGTCCTCTGACCATGGAGGAGGATCTTAGATGGCTGCTAATAATGCAGGAAAACTATGAGGAATTGGAGTTAAGGAAGGAAAGTAAAGAAATCAGAAAGGAAAGCTCTAGGTTCATATTCTGAAGAGGCTGCCCAATCCGGTATCTGGCCCCATTGGAGAAAAGTGAAGAGGCCTCATTTACATCGGCACTTGATTATGAGGATGTTGATATGGAAGACCAATTGCATAGCATGTTGATTCAGATTTATTCCATCAGCAGAGTGAAGTAAGTCAAAATACTTTCTCTCTTCATGAAATGTTGCATGAGTTGGTTAAACGTGTTTCATTTTTTAGTCTTCCTATGTTTTCCTATAAGCATGTTCATCATTGCAATTTTAGGAGGAAAGGAAAGTATTTCAATGAACTAGTAAATGGTTTTGTTTAGCATGTTTTTTTATTGGTTAGGCTAGGGTAGGTTAGTTGTCTAGTTTTCCGTAAGTGTTGTCAAGCACAGTTAAGTCAGTTTTAGTTTTAGCTTTCCTGGTTTTCAATAAGTTTTCAAGATTCAAGGTTTGCTAGGGTTGCAAAGGAAGATTTTCACTAAATTAAGGGTGGGTGGTTGTCAGAAGTAAAAATGAGGGAAAGGCATGCTTTAAGGTTGTTGTCAATGTCTGCAAACATAAGAAAATCCTACCTTAATGATCAAGAATACATTTACAATTTGTGATAATGAAGTTTTTGCTTCACTATCACCAACCATAAACATACACACAATCATTGGGAAAGGGTTTTCTTCTATCCATAGTCTAGGTTTAAGTTTCAAACAAGAGAAATTATAACAAATTCCCAATGGATTGTTTTAGGCTACTGGTCCCAAATGTCTAGCAGGCACACATCTATCAGAGGTCGCCAGAATTGTTACCCTAATTTTGTACATGTAGGATAATAATCAAGAATAGTAAAATATTGCATAAGGGTACACCTCTTAGATACTATTGTTCAGCCAATATAGATAAAGATACATTGCTATTGCATTCATATTATTAGTAACAGGGTACTATAAGTATTGATCATATTCAAATTTTTTAATTCATAACTGATCATTATATTGTGCATTCAAACTAAATGTAATAAATAAATGGTCTTTCCATATTACATCTTTCATATTGAAACTTAGAGGAACATATGCAGAAAAGAAAGAAATTTATAAGTATGATTAGGTTTAGGGGTCCATGCATTGCCTCTAAGAGGTCTTCTACATTTTAGAGTTGGTTGTATACATTATTCAGGTCTTCATGTCTTTGCATTGTCTCTGTTTGTTTTGCATCCTAGGTCTTCTTTTGGTCCTGTGCCTTGCATTATGGAGAAAATGTGTTAGATCCAAATTCGATCTAAGCAATACATCAAAACCTAAAAGCATCATACAACAATCAAACTTCCAGAATTCAATAGTTACCAATAACATCAATTCAAGACAAAGATAATAAATGTAATGTTGTTTCTACAAGATGGTTACTACAATACAAGAACAAAATAAGTGGTATTCTTACTAGAAGTATCATTTTCTATTATCAAATGAGTTTTGCACATGAAAGATGGATGCTAATGTTTATCAAGGTTTTATTTATGCATATACAAAGCATATGTGTGCATCAATATGATTAAATGAGTATGCATATAAGGAAGTCAAATTATCTATAACAGTAATGATGTTATAAAGTAGAGTGCATTTACAGATGGGACTAAATTACATGGTTATCAAATTAGGAAATGCATATATAGAGTTCAAACCCTATTGATATCACAATAAAGAGTTCATCTTAATGCTGTTATGAAAACTGGTATCTTTGATTGAGACAAAACAACAACAAATAGTGACATATATTTTTGCAATAAAATGGATGAGAAAATGAATTTACAACAGTGATGTCTTTTTAAAAAGATATGCATGTTCAGAAATGATCAAATGCGGTGCATATGCCATAATGAAAGGTAAATAACAATGCTATGATGTATATTCAGTGATAGTGACTATTCAAGGATGGTAAGTCAAACAACCATGTTATTGAAAATAAATATTATGCATATGTGGTAAAGAAATTAAAAGTGTCATTATTAAATGAGTATGCATATATAGATTGGTCTCACATTGTTGTTTAAGGAAAAAGTATGCATGTTCAAAGTATCAAGCTCTGTTTTATAGTCTTATTCATGGGTGTCACGAGCCTATGCTCGAACCCCATGTGTAACATTTTTACTGGAGGAGATAAATGCATATAATGCTTGTCATTGATATTTTTGTAAGAAGGAGACCATACAATGGAACACATTGAGACATTATACATAATGACAATAACAGTTCGAGCTCTCTGTCTCTACAATGGTATTGATTTAAACATGATGCCTTCTGTCGAAAGAAGATATAGACACAAAGAAACCCCAAGAAGGTAGCATGAAGACAATAATGGTGAACAACATGAAGACAATATAATTATAACAACATCAGATATAATTATTTCTAAGTGTTCACGAGCTCACACTATTCAAGCCAGCAACATAAGCTTATGTGGGTGTTCAAAAAGAGGCTCGAGTTGAGCAAGAGGAATAATAGTAGACATCAAAATTCACAAGCTCATATTATTCAAGCCACGAAAAAATATTATCTGGTAGTAGGTGTTCAAACACTGTCAAAAATGGGAAAAGATAACAACAGATAGTAAACCCCAGAAATCATTGCAATAATCATGGAGACCCAGGTCATGAAAAGCTCGTAACTCAAGCACTTTGAAACATGAAATACAACAACGTGTTCAAAAAAAGATACAAGAAGTCAAAGGGAGGGTGAGTGAACAAGAAGAGAGTAAATTATCTCTATGTTACAAGAAGAGATGTCATGTTGTGAAGCCCGAGCTTCATAGGGATATGCATGGACAGCGCCATACATTATGGCATGAAACTCCAATTCGAAGAACCCGCGGTGTAGAAGAGAGCTCGAGATCTCTATTTTAAATAATTAACTCTAAGTGCCAACACATGCAAAGAGACCTAGCTCTTGTTAACAACAACTACACATTAATAAAATCCAGCGAAGAGCATGACATTGCATTTCACACTTCCAGTTAGAACTCAAGCTTCATGCTAAAAAATGGATGCATATCCATAGTCACGGTCAAGGAAGGAGGAAAACCATAGAGATTTCTATATTCTAGCCCATGGATAGAGAGAGTAAATATTTAAAGACTTCAATACAACTCCCATAATACAGTGATGAACTCTAGATTAGCTTCAGAAGAAAGAAAGAAACCAAAAGAAAATGCCATAATTTCAGTAGGGCAGCGCCATAGATTAAGGGTTTCAAAACCCTTACATTTTTTGCCAAATGAAAAATGAAATATGAAGAATAGTGATAATGCCAAGTTTTTTTGGAATTTGGAGCCTGTTGTCAAAGTAGCAAATCCTTCAGACTTTGTAGTGCACGACAGCCACTTCCAAATGCCACGACAACATAGCTATGCCGCAATGGGATGATATTTGGTTAGTCTTGGTCATGTTGACATTAGGGATATGGTGTCGATTTTGACATATTTTTGGGTTATATGTGAAGTGGGGTTAGGGTTTTTGTATGTATGGGTTTTGTTTTGTTAGGTTTGATATATTTTTATATATGTTGGTAGTATTTTATAAAAGATGTAATTCAAAAATGCCAACATTATGTGCTAGCATTAAGGCATATATTTTTCCTTAGAATTAGGGTTTACATTTGATTTGGAGGGATTTTTGGAGGGGATTAGACTTTCAAAATTACCAATGAGGGGGTATATATTTGAGCTTCCTTCTCATTTTTATGGGTTCAAAATTTAGGGAGAAGGTTTCTTAGTGAACATACTTGTTCCTTTGTACCTTTTTCATACATTTTGTAGCCATCAGTTCTATTTTGATGTAGATTATGTTCAAGTGAATGTAACATATTCCTTGGCATATTTTGTACCATTACATGTAAGCCTTTTGTAGATTTTGAAGAGAATAAAGAAAGTTCCCATTATTCACATATTTCTGAGTTCTGTTATCAATCCTTTTCAACAATTTTACATTTAAGTGTAATGTGTTTTGCAACATAGATTAGAGAATTGCTTCAATTCCTATTCTAGGTTTTCAAGTATAACATTTTGTAGAATCTGTATGTTTTTTGGCAGGTTATCACTATTTGTGGTACAAACCCTAGTAGTGAGTTTTAGGTCAACCTATACGTTGAATAGTGAATGTTGTTGCAGATTTCAGTAGTGTGTCTTGTGGATGCTAGCTTGAAATTATGATAAGTTTGAATCCAGTTTTGGTGTATCACCTTCTAGTTTATTTATTCAATTTTTAGTTACCTTTTCCCTTTTCCCAAATGAGAGATTATCCATAGGTGATATTCCAAATCCAACAGGAACCGGCCTAGAATCTAGAGATTCCTTCTTAATCAGAGTCCACCCACAACTCAGGAAGGTTTCTATTGTTACCATGAGATATTTAGTATGCCCTAATGCCTGAGTTGGGGTGATATTTCAAGGCATTAAAAATTATAATTTTTAATTTTATAATTTTTTAATAATTTTATTGTTTTTATTGTACTATTTAAATTTTTTTTTAGCATTTTAGAAACTAGATTCAGTTTATGAAATTATTGCTCTTCTGGTCTCTTCAAATTTTAAGTGCATGAGTCCCAAATTACTCTTCCAAGATCAGGTTTATTTGATTTCAATAAAATTGTGGGACCTCCTTTATATTCACCGTCTTGGTTCACATACCCAAAATAAGCCTTTTGTGATGATAGGTTTGATTACTAGCGTAAGACTATGCAACTTTATTATTTTATGTTGAGATACTTCTACCTATACAATAGTCATGGAAAGGTGAAAGACTTTGAGAAGAGGAATGAGGTGAAGGAGAATTAAACATAGTGGAAGGGATGTATTGTAATTATTTAGTGTAATTATTTGGAAAATCATGTTTGTCTTGAAAGCTCATGTCTTATATCTCTCCATGTTTTTTCCACCATGATTTTCAAATTTGTGTCATAAAATTCTTTATGGTTGATCAAGGATTTGAAATTTATATTTTATGCTTAGGAAATTCAATATGTGGAAACTTATTTAAATACATTAGAATTTTACAGACATGAGTTAAATAGAATTTGAGGGCTAGGGTAAAAAAAACCCATCCACAATGATGGGTGTGGGCACCTCGGCCTCTTGAAACAACCAGGAAATTTTGATGGTGGTGAAAACAACCTAGACAATAATGATGATGAGCTCCTCCTTGGCATCTCGTTAGGTACTCATTTTCTTACCTAGATGGAGGCTGAAAATTATTCAAATGTTGTGTTGGATGATGGACATGAGCATGATATTGACGTTGAGAATGATTTGGTAAATGGTTAGGGTTGGGAAGCTTAATAGACTTGAGGTCATGAGTATTCTTTTCCATCACCCCCTTTGTTTTTTACCTTTGTACAAGGTTTATTTTTTCTCCTTTGGTAGGGAGTGTGATTTCCAAATCTAAAAGCCCTGCTAGCATTGCAGTGGTGAATTTGTCCTCCACCAAGTAGTCTTATATTAGATTAGTTTTTTTCTTGATAATACAATAATGAGTAGATGTTTTGTTTAAGCAAATTTTTCTAGTGGTTTCTCTATTTAAGGTGTTTTTAATTTTTCAATCCCTGAAATTCTTGATTCCTTTATTTTTCTAGTGGAGAATACTGGAGAGGTTGATGTTGGTTCACAAATTCTAAAAAGTGTAGATCTGAAATTGAGTTTTGAAGTTCTTGGGATGTCTTTTTCTATGTATATTTTTAATAATAGGGAGGGGGCTAGGGTTGTTGTCTTGTGTTCTCCCAAAGAGAGTATTGTTGGTCCTTTAGATGTCTCTCCTTCTCGTCTTGATTTGGAGCCTCTTCAAGCCAGTGGGATGGTGGATTCTTTTCTTTATAGGAGGTTTAGAATGTTGACATAAAAAGGAAACCCCATATAGATTATTCTACAAAGGAATTGGAGGAAGGTCCTACAAATAATTTTATGTTTTATCTTTGTCATAATAAATTTAGATTTGGAGAAAAGGGCCCTAGTTCTAAGGTTGAGCAAACCTCCTTAGAACGATTTTTCAAACCACCTTGAATTTTCTTGGGTCTCCTTGTCTTTTGGTAGAGCTCTTTAGTTTTTATTTTTCCTTATTTACTATTCTATAGTTCCTATTTAGTGTTGGTGTTTTTTTTTTTTCTAGGTTGAATACTTTATTTTTTCAGTGCAAAGGGCATCATGACCCTTTCAAAATCCTTTCTTACTAAATAAAAAACATTCACCTTGTATTATTTGTATAATAAATCCACGATATACCTTGCAAGCATTCTCTCTCAAAAAAAAAAAAAAAAGAATTGTAATTTGTAACTCAACATCATTTAACTAAATTAACACAATCATTAATAAACTCATTGTATATATGGGCATATTTAGTCAAATCAATCACATTCATTTTTCAAGCATGAAAATATTAAGAATTGATCATAATTAGCTTATTGAAAAAATAAATAGTTATCAATTACCCTTCACCTCTAGTGAAGTTTAATGGTTCTTAGGCTTTATCACAAAGATACAGGGAAGAGTCTATGACAAACAAGAATAAGCCATGTTGCCTTATGATATTTTGAGAAAAAAAAAGATATAACTCAAGTCTTGTTGAATGCACACTCTTAACATGAGAAGAAATAAGGCCAAGGTCATGTCAAGAGTTTGATAGTATGATTCTTCCAATGGTTCTCACTTAGACAAAGATTTTATTTTAGCGTAAATTTTATACTCCCGTATAAGATAACAACTTGTGAACGATTTACAATCCTTTTAGAGGAAATAACCCTCCATATTCATGGAAACAATATGCCTAACTATTGTATCCTTCCACCTAATCTAGAACCGTGCCATCACAACTTTCTAACTTTTATAATAAAAAGTTGTAAAAAATGAATACGATAACTTATTATAATAAGCGATAAGAAAACAATGAACCTGCGACCATTCAGCTTCAGTTCTTGGGAGCAGTCCATTGATTTAAATACAAAGCAACCCTACTAATCTCCTTGGAGTGTCTGGATAGAACGCGAGTTGATCATGGTCGAGGGAGCAAGTATTACCCAGACCTTTATTTTCCCATTGGAATTACTTGGAGGTTTTAATGTTGAGATTGCTCACTTTTGGGACCATATTTGGAGGCTGAAGATGAATCAAAGACCAAACGATGATCTTCATCCTAGTTTGCTGGACATAACCCACTATGAAACTGCTCCTGACGATCCACTTTCATATTTGCATCCAATAGAATATGTTGTGCAAGGAAGAATTCTCAGAAGTGTAGCTAGAAGCCTTGACAATAGTTTGTGGCCTCCTTACAGTTGCCATATTTGTTTGCCAGCTCAATGGTCAATTTCATCGGTACGGACATGTCCCCACGACGCCATTTTCATGGCTTGCAAAAATCCTCAGAATATTAATCTGCCGCACCAGGTTGCACAAAGCATGTATTTGAGTTCCAGCTACAATCAGTGCCCACTTTATCGAAGAACATTCATGAAAATGCTGCAGGAATCACTTCGACTTCACTCTCCTTTCTCTGATCCCCCTATACTCACGTTTCTGACTTTGTTGCAACATCACGATTGTTGGGTGATTCTTGTCTAGATTGGAATCGTTTGATTCTCTCACAACACACAGAATTCTGCTCTTTGGGGACGTAATATGATATTTTAATTTTAAGTTTATTATATTCACCGTTCGCAGAGTTTAACTTTTCGGATTCAAAGGATGGATTAGTTTGTCAAACCAATAAAATTGTGCGCAGCTTCCTTACAGTTTGCCTTCAAAAATCTTACCACGTGGTTGAATTTGCATGATCTTGAAGTTGTGCTTCATTTTCGTTTTTGCTTTTCTATCGATTAAAGAAATCTCTTTCATTGTCAAGGATTTATTTTTAAAAATTTTCTTTTCCCTTATGCAAATTGGATTTGCGTTCTCAATTAAATATTTAAAATTTATTAATTTTCAGGTTTTACATGAAACTTATCTTGTTGATCGGATGCACTCTATTATTTTCAGATATTAAATAATAAAATAGCACATGAACTGTTATACGATAGTTGAGTTCTGTATATATGGTTGGTACAAACATGTTATATCAAGAAACAAGCGCATAATTGTAAAATAAAATATTTGTTTCTTTATCATTGTTGCATTTCTATTTGCATTTATGAGGAGAATCCACTCGATCAATTTTCATGTATCCAAAAACAATGTACGAATATCATCTTATCTTTCTCTCCTCCCAAACAATTGCCTTGTCAACTTATTGGAACTTGTATCTCTAGCATTATTGTAGTCTAAAAGCTTTCCAAAAAGTACAATTAAATGGGAGAGAATACAAGTTCATATAATCCAAAATAATCAAATTAATAGAAAATTTGTAAATGCAAATCTATAAAGTCTAGTGGTTTTCTAGTTATAGTACCATTTTCTAATGATTTAATCAACAACATAATACTTTTTATTTATAAATATGTGATTTTCATTTTTTTACTTAATCGGATCAATATACATATTTGACATACGTTTCAGTAATTTTTATATTTTTTTGATACCAGAAATAAATATTGAGCTATGTTTTTTTTTTAGGGAAAAAAATGGCAGAGCCATTATAATTATTACATTGCTTCGAACGGAGCTCAAGGGCCAGAAAGAAGCAGGGAAGAAAACCCCCCATCCCATCTCCTGGATATGATAACAATACTATTAAAAAAATCCATTCGGGCGAGCATTATAGCCAAAATTCTATAATACCTAACCACTATAACCTACAAATAGTAAACATACAAACTGCTAGGAAATTCAAACCGAATAACACTGCACAGAAACCCTGACATGCATAGAGAATATTGTAGAAGCGCTGCCACCTAACATCAAATTTAAACAAAAACTCTGCCACCAACCACTAGCTTGTCACCTCACAAAATACCACAGAGTCCTCGAGCAAACCACGGATTATAGATTCTCTCAACTAAGATTCGAGGGATCTCGAACCCTACCTTTGCCTTTGCTTGTAGCACACCCATTTCAGGAAGTCCTGGAAGAAACAACCGAGGGATACCGGGGAGAGAAAGGTCGGGAAGAAGCCACCAGATCACTGGCCTAGTAAGGGAATGTCTTATTGTGGATCATACAAAGAAAAAGTGCTGCAAAATATAGAATTGAATGCTATAGCAAGCTACATAGTTTCTAGTCAATGCATTCTTGAAATTTTTTAGCATTAGAAAGAAAAATTAAAAATAAAACCAAAATTGTCAAAAATGTTTCTCATGTAGAACACCAACCCAAAGCGAGAAGCTGACTTAAGATGATGGAAGCTCCTCCATCCTTCAATGCCGCCAACCTCCAGACTAATCCTTTTACACTTTACCCTACAAAAGTATATTCGAAGGAAGTAATAGAACCTCTAAAATCCCTATTGAAAACATTAGAAAGATTCTTGTGAATACATTCTTTTGCAAGATTATTGTAAACAACTTTAGTGGTATTAAAATGGGTCCCCGTGGCAACTGCCTACAACACAATGTTAAAGTTGTGAGCTTCTAATCTGGGAGATCTTGGGTTCGAATCTACTTAATCTTAACAAATAATAATAATTAAATCTCGGCTTCGGCCCACTACCCATAAAAAAATGAAATGGGTCCCCATGAAAAAGTATTTGAATTCAATCCTTGCTAAAACCATTTTTAATACCTTGAAGGCTCATGTAATATAGATAATCCTAAGAGATCCTTACGCCTAATAACATAAATTTTTCTTGCCATGTATTGCAAGCTCAACCTCAACATCAAATATAAAAGCATTCTCAAGTTCAACCTCAAAAATAGATAGAATGATCAAGTACTCCAACAAATTATGGTGCTCTTGATCTTCACTCTTATTGAATTATAAATTCCAAGTCCCAATGTTATTCTTTCTCTCTATAAAAAAAATCACGAATTGTTTCAAAAACTCAGAAGTTTGGATTTTTAAATCACCAGTTATTCACCAAAATAGAGCCAACAACCCAAAACATATTTGAGAGTGCTTTGTATCATGATTTTTTAGCACCCATTCAACCATCACATTTCATCTCAACCATGTCATGGATATCTACAAGAGGAGGTCTTCATGTGGTCTTTCCTCGTAACTTATGTACTAGAAAACTGGTTTTCGCTTTGATTATGTTATGCAAATCACACCTTCTCCAGCACTGGAAGTCTTACTAGAGGATTATCTTCTGAACTTTGTTCATCCTATAACTTTTCTTGTCTTTTGTGTTGCCTCACTTGATTCCATATAATCCAAACACTAATCCTTCCTCATTTGTCTTTCCTTCATTGTATTTTAACTGCCTTAGAAATATGAGATCAACCCATGTCACACTGTTGTGATACCAAATATCAGACAAAGAGAGAAGAAACAATGAATATTTGATAATTATATTGATAAAAAATGAAGGCAATTTGTACCAAAAATGAGGTTACATCTACACTCTGTTAGGAGGAATTTAACAGTTACCAAATGGTAACCAATCATACTAGAAAATGTAATAGAAATACACCAACATATAATTCATTAATTATTTTCAAATACCACACTATAATTCTTTTCACATAGCTTCCAAACACTTAATAAATTATGCTTCAACTTTGGAGTATATAGAAAATATTTTGAGCACTTTTCATAACTTCCTTTGTCTAGACATCCATGGCTCCTTTTGCTACAACCTCCAATGTGTTCTCATTACCAAGCATAATATTTGATTTAAACCCATCAAGTTTAGAAAGTAACTCTTTATTACCAGACATGTGGTTAGAATACCTTAAATCCAAATACCAAACATCATTTACATCATTTTCATCTTTCCCAAAATAGACAAATAAATTACTTGAGGAAGACTCTTCACTCTATGGAGCATAATTTGCATTTTTATTGTTATTACATTATTTAATTTACATTTTCTCTCAAAATGTCCATACCTATTACAATCGTAGCACTAGATGTTTCTATTATCAAATCTATTTGTCTCTTCCTCCTTGACCACCTCTTCTTCCTCTATTTCATCTTGAAAGAATTTAAATTTTGATTCTCATTTTAACCCCTTGGCCCTTACTGCATTTAGAGTTGCTGCGTGCACTTTCATTCTTTGAAATTTGCAATTAAGAGGAGAAATCCTTCTCATTCATATCTATAGAGGATTCTATCAATCTATTCTCATGTGACATGATAGACCCAACAAGCTAATCATACTTAAGACTAGACAATTTTTTTCTCTCTTGAATGATGATTGCCACATTGTTCCATCTCGGTGTTAAAGATTTCAACATCTTTTTTATCACAACTTCTTGCTTCATTCTTTCACCCAAAGTGGTAATTTTATTAACCACATCTTTTACCCTTACACAATAGTCTCCCACATTCTCAATTTCTTGCATTTTCAAAATTTCAAATTTCCTTTTCAAAATTTATATCTTGACAACCTTGATTTGATCTTTACCCTAGTAAGAATCATTTAGAGTCAGGCCTCCTTAGTTGTCTTTGCATCTACAATTCTATGAAACAAGCTATTATACGGAGCCATCTGAATGTGAAGTAAAGTCATTTCTATTTTTTTCTCTTAGGTTCCTTCTCTATCCTTTTAGCATTAGCTTGAAGTTCATCCCAATCATCAGACTTTTCATACCTGATTTTACAACTTCCCCCAAAAAAAACATGTAAAAAAAATCTTCATTTTAATAGCCCAATATTCATAATCAGTCCCATTGAATTCTAGGATTGAAAAAGAATTTGACATGATAAAATCCTAATTACACTTGAAGATCTAATAGCAACTGTAAATTCTGAAACAAAAAGCCCTTTGTCTCAGCAATTAATCAATGAACAATATTCGAAAAAATACATGCACAAAAATCAGAAGGAAGAAATCTTGTAATGCTCTATTTCAAAACAGAGTATGATCTATTTTAAGGAAAAACTCAGAATTGTGTATTTCCTTTTTAAAAAACATGGCAACGCACAATCAAACACAAAAGTCTGAATATTAAAATGGCATCTTCAGCCACAAATAACCTACATAGAGACATATGTTCATTAAAAGTCTGCTATAGTAAACTGCAAAAGAATTCGTAGTTTATTACATAGTAACTTATTATACCTACAAAGATAACTAAAAAAACTACGCATGAACATCCATTATTTATGGATGCATGAAATACATGGCTATCGACGATACCAGATCCTTACTAAACATTAATTACAAAACTGATCTTGAACTATGCTAAACTAAGCGTCAGCGAATTCAATTGAAGTCATGGTTTTGTTATTCTATGCATGCGTACCATGCTTTATTCTAACGTACACTAATGCTTTACAAAACTAGTGGCCTAATAAGCTGATGGGATTGCATGGTCGAACAAGTTCTTTAACTTGAATACGGTGCACGAGCATCAAACATCTGTAGTGTGAAGTCAAAGTAAAAAAAAAGGAAAAATCATAGACAATACCAATATTTTGAATTTAATTTTTGATTTACACGATATCCGATGAAAATTATTTGTCAACGTTCAAACCAAATGAATCTTTTTTTATGAAATCCAATAACAAACCAGGATGGTGGAGCCCTGACACAAGCTCCTACAAATGTCAACTTACAAAATAATAATATATATTTAGCAGACTACGAATTTGGGAGAGACTTTAACTATTATTATCCTTTGAGGGCACTGTTTCATTTGATGAAATCAGAGATGTAACTAATGAAATCAGAGATGCAACTAAGGGCTGCAACTAAGCTTGGCTCCTCCATTTTTAAGGAAAGGAAGCCGTGGTCCTCTTTGTCACACACATGCATGTTAAATTTGGACCCAAGTTAGCATGTCAAGGGTGACTCAACATGACAGAGTTGTTAAATTTATGATCCACTCATCTCGAGTTGTGTCATGTCCCCATTGAAATATATATATATATATAAGAAATATGGTCACGACACATAGGATATACATTCATGCCTATATATTTTACCCTTTACTTACGGTTATATACACATACCTTGATACATTCATTGAAGTATTACAATAGTCACACTTACAAATACACCTACCATACTATATCTTTTACCATTTTGAATCCAACTATTTGCACTTTGGGCCATTTATATGGTTATATAATTGATCCTTATTTTTTGACCAATACTTAACTAATTATCCCTCTCCATTTTCTTTACCAAAATCAATTAAGCACATATTTTAGTAAATTTTCTTCCATGTGAGACTGTATTTTAAAGATTGTTAATGAAATATATTTCACATCTCTACTTCCACAAATATCCTCTCTTGGACTAGAGCATTAGAGGGGTTTTTAATGTTGAAATACTTAGATTTTTTGTATTGAAATGAATAAGAAAATTATATATATCATTTTATGTCCTTTGTCTATTGTGTTCGATATTTTTTCCACATGTTTTTAGAAATAAATTAGAAACCTATTTCTCAATGGGAAACCCTTTCTAGGCATTTCTAAATATCATCATCCTTAAGTTGTAAAAAATGGACATGAAGACAAAGATATTTTGGACAAGAAATAACATAGAATTCTACATAGACAACTTCAAATCTAAACATAGAGAATAAATTTGTTACCATACACTTAACCTTAACTTGTGGAATTGATCTTAAATATGGTAAAAAACAAACATTTCTTCTAGAAAATTAGTAGCAAAAAGATCACATTTCCCAAAAAAAGATACAATTTTAATTATAAATTCTTTAGGAAATTTATAGGTTCATTTTTCATAGAGCTAAGAATAATATTCCTGCACATTTACCTTTTCGAGAAGAAAATTATATCTTTATTTTACCATTTCTAACTACCACCAAGAAATATAGGGTATTTTTTCCTTAATTGATAACATTCTCCTAGATTACCTTAGGAATAGTTTATTTTCCCTTACATTTTTTGTGAACAACATGATCCAACATTGCATAGTGTTCTTTCTATGGTTTAATTTATACATTTAGATTTTCACGTTTCAATATTTCTAAGTTTAAGTTTAATTTAGATTTTTTTTTAAAAATTGTATCCTTATTCTTTAGTGATGTATTTAGATTTTAAATTTACTGCTTCTTTACGTTTCCTATTCTTCGCTCATCCAGGTAACTATCCCTTTCAATAGATTTATATTTACAGTTCATAAATTGCATTTACTATGCCTGTGGTTTTTCTTATACGAGATCTCCCCTTGTCATTTATATTATTTCTTCATAGATATTATACTTTTCTCATGACATCAACTATAAATACTCTAAATTGTACGTGGTATATTTACTATGCTTCTCTATGCTCTACATCTCATGCTAAGCCTTCTCATATTCTTACTATTCACACCTTAGTTATAACTCATTCTACAACTAGGCATGCAAACATGGAGTATGATAAATATGATCATTCCTATGATATACTTACCAATATATCATTTTGGGATTCAACTATAAATACTCTAAATTGTATCAGGTATATCTATTATGCTTCTCTATGTTCTACATCTCATACTAAGCCTTATCATATTCTTACTTTTCACACCTTAGTTATAACTCATTCTACAACTAGACATGCAAAACACAAAGTATGATAAATGTCACCTTAGTTATAACTCATTCTACAACTAGACATGCAAACATGGAGTATGATAAATGTGATCATTCCTATCATATACTCAACAATATATCACTTTGGGATTCAAATTGTGAGGAACATAAAAGTGCAAAAAGACATACTAGAATGTTCTTCACTCAAGTAGTAGCTCTATTAAAAGACCATGGCACATTATATATTCAATCCGCTGACGTAGAGAAGTGTGAAGTTCTGATCTCAATGAAAAATTAAGAGAAATCACAGACAATAACAGTCTTTTGAATTTTAATTTTTGATTTACACGACATCCGATAAAAAATATTTACAAACGTTTAAATCTTTTTTCGGAAACCCAACAAGAAACCAGGATGGTCGAGCCAAGGCTCGAGCTCCGACAAATATCAACTTATAAAACTAATAATATATATTTCGCAGCATTCGAAGTTGGGAGACTTCAACGATTATTATCCTTGGAGTGTACTGTTTTCATTTGATGAAGTCAGAGATGATGCGGAGGGCTTCAACTGAGCTTGGCTCTTCTATTTTAAAGGAAAGGAAGCCATGGTCCTCTTCCTCACACACATGCACACGAATTTGTTTCCCACATTTCTTGAGAAACTCACAGTAGTTCAACTCTCGATCCCTCAGTATATCGTGCCCTGCAATCACAAATAGCATGGGCGGAAGGCCAAGAGCAGAGGCAGCAGCATCTCCTTCTATTAGCGGATTGGAGAAGGGTTGATCTCTGCTGCTTCCCACTGGCAGGCCGAACCTCCACATGACATCTGATTGTTCCAAACTGAACACAGGCGAATTCTCTTTCTCCTTCTCCGATGACGTCCGCTCTTAGCCTCCGAAGTACGGGTACACAAAAATTAGTCCCTTGATTTCGATCTCGGTCTTCGCGCCCGCGGCCCATACGCCCACATGATGCGCGATGTTCCCTCCTGCACTGTCCCCCGCCAGAAAAACCCTACAAAAGTCCGCGTGGCAGCGCAACCACAGCTCCGCTCCTTCCGCAGGCGCGGCTTGCCGTTGGAGCCACTGCAGCGCTGCAATGGAATCCTCGTACGCACAAGGCAGGCGGTGCTTGGGAGCCAGCCTGTAATTCACTGAAACCATGACGGCGCCGAGCGTGGCCGCCCACATCTGGAATTAGCGGTGAAAGAAGGGCGTTGCCGGGCTAAACATGATAAAGCCTCCGCCATGGTAGTACACGATTACGGGCACCTTGCTGCTCGTTTGGGGCGGCAGGTAGATGCGCACCCACAATCCAACTTCCTCGTCCAACACCACGTCTTTGTATTCCACGTGCTTATAATTATTGGGCTCTGGAAGGAGGGAGAAGAAAGATGAATCGTCTCCCCTGACAACCGATCCATCACTGTAAAGCTTGTTTATACCGCAAAAATCCTCAATTAGGTCAGCCATTTCTGCTTCACCTGGAGGCAACTGGGAATGCATGGCCGGCGTCCAGGGATATGGTGATAAAGAGGACTCAACGTAACAATCAGCCGGCTTGTCTTCAAACACGCTGACGTATTTAAGCACATATTATACTCCGCGCGCACATGGCTTTCTTGCGTAGTTCCAAAGTCAATAAGCCCTCACCCATGACGAATATGAACTGGGAATCGTCACAATGAAGTATTATTTTGGTGATTAGTATTAATCTTCAATTTGGTGAATCCAGCCGTCTAGGATGAAGACGTGATTTCTGATTGATGCCGTCAACGAGTGTAATGTAGAGCCCAGATGAGTAAGAGGCGTCCGTGTGGCGCGTCCCCGATTGTTCCAGGGTGTTTTAAGAAGCAAATGAAAGTCCTTGAGCACCCGGAATACGATATGTTTTTGGCACTAGTTAAAGCTCCATGTAAATCGTCCATGCTATGTGTTACATACTAGTATGGTAAAAATCATTAAAAAAACGATATAAAGGCCGTCAGAGGCGGCGACCAGACGAGGGACCCAGCGACTGGCGGGGTTGGCAATGATTGAGTGGTACGACGCCGGGAAGGTGGACGCTGGGAAGATGAGACCGCCAACTGCCCTGTAACGCCATGTGGGTTGTAACACGTTAACCACGCATCAGTAACTGCTACGTGTGACCAGAAAACGTGCCAGAGAAAGTTGCAATGCCACACGTCAATTTGAAATATTCGCATTTGGGGTCTTTTTGGGCTGCTTGGGTAATCGGTTTGCCATTTGGGGTTCTGTTGGCTGTGCCATTTGGGAAATTTTTTTGGGCTGCCTGGATAATCGGTCTGCCATTTGGGGTTTTGTTGTGTTTTTGTAGAGGTGAGAGATTTGCAGATCTAGGAGCTAAATAATAGTCAATTTGATCAAGCAGGCGTAGGTGATTTCCATAGCCGTTTGCAGAAGATCTGGGCATGCAACATCATATGTTTGTTGGAAAGATTGTTGTGTTTTCTGTCTTTCAACCATGAAGGGTATGAATATTGGAGTTTATGTTTTGTGTGAATAAACAGGGTTTTGACCGTACATTGCAAATAGATTTCAGCATTGTTGTTCTGTGTTTTCCTCCCTCGAATCGTCTAGGGTATTTATATTGACGCTTATGTTTGGTATCGATATGTGAATTAGCAGGTTTTTGGCGGCAAAGTTGTTTGAGATTTGCTCAGCCGCTAGCAGAAGATTTCCACTTGCAACATCGTGCAAGTATGTTTAAAATGTTGATGTGTTTTCTATCATGGAACATGTCTAGAGTATGTATATTTGCGTTTATATTTGGTAGCTTTTTGTGCAAATAAGTAGGGTTATGGCCACAGAGTGGAATAAGTAGCTAACAACCAAAACCCTAGAATTGATACCAAATAGGTAATCCGATACCCTAAGTCACGATATCTAGATTATCATTTGCAAGACAATTTCTACTTGCTTAAATGTTGTCGTGAATTTTGCGTAAAATAACGCTGGATGATATTTTAATGGTCGCATTGCGTGAATAACAGGCTTGTTCCCGACAGTCAAAATAGTAGGCTATTGCATAGGAGCAGAGAGAAGAAAGTGTTGAGTTGCTAATAAGATGTATGTAGCGTTGAAATCAATCTTCCCAAATTCTATTTTTGGGGACTGAGTTGGGTTGTAGAGTAATTTGTTTATTTTGGCTTAAAAAGCCATAAATTAGTTTGTAAAGTGTCATTTCTATTGTATTTTGCTATCCTTCTTGTAAACTATCATATTTTGCTATCCTAAATTAGTTTGTAAACTGTCATTGTTATCGTATTGTAACATCCTTCTGTGTACTATCATTTCTATCCAATTGATATCGTATTGAAAATATTGTTTAATGTTTAAAATATAATTGATTACTATATATAGCTTGCAATTAATATGACATGGGACATTGTGATAAATTGGATATAAAAATTCCATAAGACTCTATTGGGAAGCATGTGTTCAATCCTGGGCTACATCCTTAGGCGATCCAAACCTGAGCTTGGTCATGTTCTGAAACAAATGAGTAGCAAGGTCCTAGACCGATGAATTAGACTTCGTAGATGGTAACCATAAGAACGGGATAGTAAAAATTTACGTGTATGAAAATTAAGAGCAACTGTGAGTAATGCTTTATTTGAGAATGTCCACCTCTTTAGAGAGGTTGCCTTATTATACTGAATAGGATTTTCTCATTGTGTTATTCCTATCATAGCAGTTTGAAGTTTGAAGTAGATGTAGTAGTTCTAAATTAATATCGAGTTAGTTCTTCCGTCAATCATTGGTGGCATTTATTTGTAGATGTACAACTCGTATGTTAATATGTGTGTTCGAAACTATAGGTCCTAGTATAGAATACATTGTTGGTCGTAATCTCTGATGGGCTGTTCTTAATTGATTTTCAAAACATTTTGTAATGGTTTCCTTTCTTGTTTATACTCGGTTTATGCAATTAGTAGTTACAACTTGGAAGGTCTATTTTTTGGTGTTGATATATTTTGTATTGTGTTGTAACCTTCCCGAGGGAATGCAGAAACATTAATGTGGATGTTCTACCATCATAAATATTAAGAACTACTTTTATTGTCATCATTGTGTAGTAGTAATTGTTTTATTTACTACATTGCCTGATTCTCGAGAAGCATGGACAACTTTGAGTCCCATAAATTATTGCATGACAAGCCCTATTCGTCAAGGTGAAGAACCTAGAGATGACTCTATAACATAAGATGAATCAATGGAGTTGTTTGAAAATATAGAGTGCAAGACTATCCGAGACGCGATCATTGAAGTCATTGGGCCAAACCCTATAAACAGAGAGCTGAGATGCATATATCCAACACAAGTTGTATATATTTTTCTATCACAATGCATGGACTTGTTGCAGTCTAGTAGTGATATAAGATAAATTATAGCGACCTATGTTCACAAATCGTTTCTTCTAGGGAATACCTTGGACGAAGCCATCAAATCATATGACATGTATAGTGGTGAGGCATATGTAGTAGGAATTATACCTCAGTCAAAGCTGAAGAAACACTAAGACATGAGAGGCCTATTGGGAGCAGTTATGATGACTATTCAGGTGCTAGATTGTGGCCATGGTAGAATGGACCTTGTGAAGCATATATGTGGGAAGAGAGTGCCACAACACATGTGTGATGACTTAGACAAGATTTTGAATGCCATTTCAGTATTGTTATGGCATTTTATGAGGAATTGATATTTTACGAGGAATTGAGGTTTTGTCATTGAAAATAGTATTGGAACCGCAATGTCCCCGATTATGGGAAATTTATAATCTTTTCCATAAAATGCTAGTTTCATAAGAGCATTACATAATAAGTATAATTTTATGTACAAAGATGGAAATCATTATGATATAGTGCTTCATAACTCCAATATATATTTTTAAAGAGAAATCAAATCTTCATTGTCTGGAATGTTATAAGTGGTTACAGGATTATATTTAGATAAGATCCCTAAAAAACACGTTTGAACATATATTTCTAAGAGCATTAAATCATAAACATGAATTTACCTATAGAGGTGAATTTATTTTTATATTCAACTTGAATATTTAAAGGAAAAAATAAAAAATAATAAAATCTTCATTGTTTGCTATGTGATATCTGGTTTGAGGATTGTATGTACTATGGATTGATAGTACTTGTATCATCTTAAAATGGAAGCACTTCCATGTTAAGAGCATTTAGCCCTCCTTAGGGGATTTTTTTGACCTCTACCATATCATCATTCCATTTCTGCATCATCTCATGCTTCTATGTTGGTTCAGGACCCTGATTGGGCCTCTCCGGGCACCTCCTACCCAACCTGGCATATTTTCTAGGGGTTTTGACCCCCTGGGTCAGGGTTGACCTTGACCCTGACCAGGGTCCCCCTTTCAAATATGGAATCTTGTCGGCTGCTGGGGCTCATCAAAAATTTAGTTTTCCCGCTTCCGGGTCAGCTGTTTCAGGTTCCAAAGTGTTGATTCCTAAATTATATTTAATATAGGTCCTTTTCTAGGGGCATGGGTTTAATTATAATTTAATTATCCTATGTAGGCCTCCTTGGAAGATTGTGCCCTAATTTCATATAAAAGGAAGCATTTTTCTCTCATTTTCTCTAAGTCTTCCAAGTGCAAAAAAGGCTCTAATCAAGATTTTTCTCAAGCATCCATTTTTCTCAAGCTCTCAAGGTGTTCAATTCTTCTCCTCAAGCATCCAAGTTCTCCATTGAAGATCAAGGATTCAAGCTCTCAAGCCTTTGAAGGGATTAGGTGCCAACATTCAAGATTCATCTTTCAAATCCTAGATCTAGCCATCATGGTGGTGTGATCTTCCTTCAAGATCCTTGGTGCCTCTTCAAGACTCTTTCATCATTTCTTCAAAGTGGATTTCAAGCATACAATCATGGAGGTTTATGGTTTATATTGAGTTCATACTTTCATACTTACATACTTTCATACATTCAAATTTTGATTACATGTCTATTGAATATCATAGCTTCATTGTTAGATTCAATTGTACTACTTGCTAGGATTCTATACTTTATTGATTTCAAGGTTAATTCCTAAATTAGGGTTTGACTAAGGAAAACCCCTCCCCCCACAACAAAACAATCTCCTTTTTCTTGCAGGTACAGGTACAGAACAGTGGATTTGAACCCAGATCTGGATACCCTTTTCGGCAAACTTTTGGGATCCATGAACAAAGTCACTTTCAGATCTGTGCAGGTCAGGGTAAACATTATTGGGTCAGGGTTGACATTTGTGGGTCAAGGTCGACCTTTTTCATAAGATGACATCGGAATGAAAAATGATTTCTGGGTTTTGTTCATCTCTACGTTTCAGTTCGGCGTCAACTGTTAGTTTTTCCAGAAATAGTCTACAGACCTCAGAAAACAAAATTATTTGATCTGCAATATTTCAAGGTTAGTGCATTTCTCAGATCTTTTCAATTACATTCATATATCATTTCTATATATATATATAAATTACAGAATTTAAGGTATCTCCTTTGTTATTTTCCTTTCCAAATAGTTGATTCATTTGTGCATTAACCCTTCTCTTGCGTTGATCAACTTGGATCTCCCATTTGTGCATTTGGGAATAGAAAAAGGAACATCTTATCTTCTCCTTAATCACAATTGCAATACATAATCAATTCAATTCAATCAAGGTTAAAAGAATCTAAGATAATCTAGGTAATTCAAAGAACAATCTACACATCAACACTTTACATTTCAAGATAATCAATTCACAAACAATCTATAAATCAAATCAATCATTTCTATACTTTATCTATTACATTTTAGATACAAAATTCTATTTTATATGTTACATTTTGGTGAACCCGCGATAGACAACTCCTTCTCTTTGGTGTGAGATTTACATCTTAGATTACAATTTGCATACACAAACACTTCTTGCATTTTCATCATGAAATTCTTTTGGTGTATGGCTATCTTTCTCATTATACTTCTTTTAGAATCTCTTTATGGTACCTATGATGTCTATGAGAGTGTTATTCATTTTATCATGTTTATTAATCTTCACGTTTCACTTGCTTATGCTATTCTAAGATTGACCAATACTAGTCTCCCTACTTTCAAAACTTTAATTAAGGATTTGTGTAGTGGACTTATTGTTCTTTTAGATTATGTGAATAATTTGGTAGATGTTACCCCATTACCTAATCTTCCTAATCCTAATCTTGAAATTCCTAATCCAATCATTTCTAATAACCCTACTCCTATTCTCCCATCTTCCATCCCTAGTTCTTCTCATACTTTTGTTAAGGCTCAAACTATGGTACAAGATGAGGATGTGCAAGAATTTATAAATTTACCTTCCCCTTCTTCTCCTATCCATGATGATAATAAAGGGAAATCCAAAGAAACTTCTCCTAAAATCATTGTTCCACCTTACACAACATTCTCTCACAAGAATCATAATCAATCATCTCCCATAAATACTATGCCAAATAGGTATACTACTTGATACACTATGCTAGATAAACAAGGTTATAAGGGTTTAGGGCTTCGTGTTAATGAACATGGCATTAAAACCCGATCAATGTATCTCCTAAATATCATATGCATGGTATAGGATATTCATCTTCTCAATTTCATGTGGCTGATATTAACTATCGTCCTCCTCTTGATATTCATCTTCCAACACCTACCTTAGATTATTATGACACTCCTCAAGATGTGGCTAAGAAAGTATATATCTAGTTAACAAATTCCAAGAAAGAAAGTTTTAAACCTATTCCAAAAAATACTTTACATAAGTACCAATGTCCTTTTCACAATAGTAATAAACATTTACTTACTGATTGTGTACATTTCAAATTATATGTTAGAGATAGAGCTTCTCATGGAATTATATCTTATTCCCGAGCGGTACTACAATTTCTCCATAATTTTGACATAGGGTATTCCCCTTCTTCTTCTACAAG
>MU228489.1:113231-181748 GCA_018584345.1 Thuja plicata
GAGAGCACACCCACATATAATCCAAATAAGAAAATCAAAATGAGTAGAATAGGGTGCTTTTATTTACTCATTTTTAGCTTAATCTGATGTTATTTGGTGTCCTTGTTGTTTGTTTGATCTCTTGCATTCTTTCTTGATATGATTCATGTGATAACCCAGTAACATTTGCATGTTTGAGCTTTCTCCCAACAGGTTGAAGGATTCCTTATACACACCTATATTTTAGGCCTTGTAGCCTTTTTGCCCAATGAAGCCTCCTAATTCTTGAAATATTGGATTTTTTCCCAAATACCCTTAATAAGTCACCAAACCAGCTTTTTATTCTTTATTTACTCATCCTAGGCTTTGAGATTTCCTAGGTTTAGACTCCCCCAAGTGTCCGTACAATGGATTTTCAAGAAACCTCTATTTTTAAGGGTCTTTTAGTGTCTATGGACCAGTCTGCACTGTGATGGCTCAAAATGAAATAAAAATTACTCAACTACTCCTCCCCTCTCAACCACAATTCCTTGACACATTACTCCACATTTTCCAACTCAAGACTGGCACAAACCAATCCATTTGTCCCTTCTTTAACTCTCTACAACTCTACAAGCTCCTAGCCAGATAGCTCTAGACCTGCATAGGGATTGCTTGTAAAAATAGAAAACATGCTTCCCACAAACCTAAAATACATATTTACACAGTATATACAATTATCTTCTTTATTCTAGGTGTCCATAAGAATTCAACCTATGGAAATCAAGAAAGAGCCATTTTTATTCACCTTGCTATGTATAGGACAGTGAGCATGTCAAAATAAACGAATTTACAAAACTACTATTGAAATGTAAAAAATTTAAAAACCAAAGCCAAATAAACGGTATACATATAAAAAAATAAACTTTCATGCCATAATAGTTGACCATTCAATCCATTTTAGTGTGGATGAAGGCTCAAATATGTGACTGTGTTATAATAACCAGACAGTTGCTTTCTTCTTCCAATTAGTTTATATAATATGATCATCAGTCCTTCAATTAGGGTTTAATTATGATTATATATCCTCCACACATATTCTCAGACCCTATTTTTAGGATTTAACTTCATGTTTGTCCATTTGCAATTTTCTAGGAATGTTTTCATGACAACTTTTCAAAGTTGCAAAGTTGTCATGAGCAACTTTGACAATTTTTTCATTTTGGACATTTCAGTGCTCCTAGCTTGCATAGTTCAACTAATAATCAACATATTTAATCCAAAATCATGTCTATACCTCATCTAAAATCTTATCACTCATTTTGGAGTCTGGTCCACACTTTTACCAACTTTGACTCTCTTAGCATTAATGTAAAAATAATCTAGTTAGGACTTTTGGACTAAATCAAAGACTAAGAAACTAAAAAACTCCTATTTACATTACTCTCACAAACCTTGGTACTTTATCATAGTCCTTATTCTCTAGTGTCCTTCTAGAACCTCCTACAAGACAAAACTTAATAGGATATTCACTAGGACCGTAAGGTGCTCTTGCACCAGGCTTGCCTTGAGAGAGACCCAAGAATAATTGATCTAATTATGACCTTTGTGTCTAACAGATCCACTTTGGTTATTCTAATAATGATTCCTTAAGAATAAAACACCTTCAAACAATCACAATTACAATCTCTTATATCATCGTGTAAACATCATGACACTCGACCTAATTCACAATTCATCCTTCTTTTATAACAACTTTATCATTATCAACCTCTTGACCTAAAACATTTTCCCACCAACTTAAAAATTAAAACTGATCCAGCCAAAACACATAGGTAAAGAAAATAAAGTTATAAAAATATTAATCAAGTTGCAAAAAATCATCAACAAACATTAAATAGACTAGGGAACCAATCTAACCAAACTTGGCCTAATTGTCTCTTGTATATCCTGTTAGTCCACTTGAATCTTCAATAACTTTCTCAAATATTCAAACTAATTCATGCGATCATAAATGTAGGTAGATATACCTCTGTAGATGTTATATGCATGATCACACACCTTAACTCAATCTCCAACACAAGGTCTGGTCAATTTTTCCTTGCATTCTTTCTTTTGTGTGGTTGACTGCACACTTAGTCAATTATTCAATTATATCTTCAACACCATCAGTATGACTGATCTCTCACCTCCAATACATCATGTTTCCATAAATGACAACACCATAATTGGTGCAGGAGCACCTTAAGTTGTTACAAAGATCTTTGAATCATTATGGCTTGTAGGTTTGTTTAGCCAAACACCAAAGTTAATAAGGACTAAATATGAAGCCCCAAGTTTGTTTTGAGTGTGTCTAGAGATAAGAGGGATTAGGGTTTAGTGTTTGATGAGGTCAAATAGGATCTAGGTGTTTAAGTCCTAGGAAGTCAACTCAAATGGTCAAACTTGGGTTGAAATCCCAAAATGGAGTGACATTTGGGATTTTTGATTTTTTTAGTTGTTTGAAGGTCTTATATGATGATTTGAAGTCAATTTCAATCATTAGACATAGTGGTTTGATAAAATGCTAAAAGATGTCAAAGTTGCTCATGACAACTTTTCAATTTTGAAAAGTTGTCATGACAACATTTCCTAAAATCTAGGAAAGGGATTTAATGATGCCCAAATCCTGACATGAGGGTCCAGATATGTGGTAATATGGTATATAAGGTGGATTAAACCCTAATCTGACATTTGGTTTTCATTGTGTAGGAACTGAGCATTGTGAAAGAAAGTTTTTGACTGTATTCTGTAATAGAGATTTGATCCAGTTGATTAATGGATTTAAAGTGATGAAATAATGCATTGAGACCTTTTTTTGACATGTACTTACTTGTGGTGGCATTGGTTTAGTTATTTATTATTACTAGTTAAGCTTTTGTAAATTCTTTCCTTTCTTCTAGTTCATTGTCTGGTTTTGAGCTAGTCATGTAAATATGCAACCCTCTTGAATTACCGTACTCGAATATGCATGGATTCTTTGAATAAATTAGGGAACTCCTTGTACAGTGTAAATATGGCTTGTGGGGTCATTTTTTGTAGGGGAAGCATTTTTAACACCTAGCCCTGAGCGAGTGCCAATGCATTCTGGTTAGGAGCTTGGATGAGACAGTAGAAAGAAAGCTTGCTAAATTGATTGCGGGAAACCAATCAATGGTGGGAGAATGTAGAGGAGAGAGTCCTTGATAACTGGATGCAAGGATATGATCATAGGAGTTGAATAGATCACCTAGTTCAAGCCAAGAACACAGACTAATGTACATGTTCCCAAAACCCTTAAAAATAGGGATTTCTTGAAATTCCTATGTACGGACGGGGTGGGGGTCTAAATATTTGAAAATCCTAGACCCTAGTATATACCTAAAAAGAATCCATAATTATTTTGGATATTTGTTAATTTTTTTTGTGAAGAATTCCAAGAAAACCAGTTTTAGGAGGCCTAATTGACCAAAAAGGCTACACGGCCTCAAAACAAGAAAACTAAGGACTCGACTAGAAACCTATTTGAGAGTCCATACAATTGAGTGGGAAAATATTGAAGGGGACCTAGAAAATTTCAGGAGACTCATCCTAATATCCAAGAGAGGGATTGGGATATTTGGAGGTTCAATGGAGTTTTGGTGCATAGTTGAATGGAGAAGGCAATAATGGAAGTTTGAAGTTGGTGGAGAGTTCACAATGAGTAAGAGGATCAAAGAGATATTCTCTAGATAGGATAGAGTAGGATACCCTAATAAGTCCCAAGGAGAGGTCTTGATTAGAGAAAGAGTGCTCTTGAGATTGAGCTCCACATCAAATTGGTATCAGAGTCATTTAAGGCTTGAGTATTGGTTAGTGTATGTCAAAGAGAAGTGAATCCATAGGAGAGAGCACCATGGTCATGAATGTAGAATTGGCAAGGGACTTGTGTAAGAATAAATTCAAGAATAGGCTTCTTGAAGAATCTATGCAAGAAATGAAGTTGAAGTTGGCAGAAGTTACAGAGGCAGCAAGTAAGATGAAAGAACAGATGAGTGAAGATAAAGATAAAGGAAAGAAACAAGTTGAAGAGGAGGTGGAGCCAGAGCCTGACCCTCTTCTACCTGAGGAACCATTCCTCAAGGCCCTCAAGGAATTAAGTGGTAAAGCCCTAGAAGGAATTCCATTGTTCTTTGGAAAGATGGATACAAAGTTGGTTATGGAGTGGATTGAGGGAATGGAGAACCGTTTTGAATGTGATGGTATCACAGAGGCACAGAAGGTGAAGATAGACAAATCAAGGCTAGGAGGACAAGAATTAACTTGGTGGAAGTTTCTGAAAGAAGAAAGAGAAAAAGAAGGGAAGAATCCAATAGAGAATTGGAAAGCTATGGTGGCTAAGGTGAAGGAAAACTACCTACCAGAAGATTATGATATTCAACTACACAAGAAGAGATATAATCTTAGATAAAAGGATCTAGATGTGGCATCCTATACTGAAGAGTTTTAGAAGCTTTGTCTTAGATATAGGTTACAAGAGACAAAGAGCATCAAGGTTGCTAGGCACCTTAATGGATTAAGCTGGAATATACAAGAAGAGTTAAACCTCTTTACTCTAACCTAGATTCATAGTTGTTTTCAAATGGCCATAAAAGTGGAAGAGAAACTTAGAAATAGACAAGACTCCAACTCTAGGGGTAGAGGTAGAGGTAAAGGTAGAGGCCCTAGAGGAGGACATAGAGGTTGTTCTAGTGGAAGAAGAAATGAAAATAGAAGCCAAGGAGACTCTAGGGGTGCTGAAAAAAACCAAGAGACTAGTAATAGAGGAGGATATAACAGAGGTAGAGGATTTCACAATGGTGGAAGAGGCAGATCAGGTGGGTTTGGAAGGAGCTCATAGTTTGCTAAAATGAAGTGTTACTATTGTGGCAAATTAGGTCACCCTGCATATAGATGTCCAGATAAGCCAACATCTTCACAAGGTGAGAAGAAGATTACTTATTTACAAGAAGAGGACATGACCAAACAATCAGAGATCAGTCTGGATTCAGAGAAAGGACAAAACCTCATGCTTAGGAGGATGCTAATCAAAGTACCTAAAAAGGATGAACATAAATAGAGAAGGGCTCTTTTTAGAGTCAAATGTAAGATACTTGGTAGGGTATGTAGGGTTATAATTGACTTTGGATCTACTCATAATGTGATCTTAGAGGAAGAAGTACAAAAACTTAAGTTGGATAAGATTCTTCTTGTATGACCTTACAAAGTAACTTGGTTGAAAAAGGGATAGAATATCTTGCTGAATGAACAAGTGTGGGTTGAATTCACAATTGGTAAGTATCAAGATAGGATACTTTGTGATGTGTTTCAAATGGATGCATGCCATATGTTGCTAGGCAGACCATGGTAGTAGGACAGAGAAGCAGTTCACCATGGGAAGGAAAAACGTACTCATTCAAGAAGAATAGAGTAACTTATAAGATAGAGTCGCTGATGGAAGAAGAGACAGTAGAGACAATAGAATCCAATACTCTTCTAATGAGTGGTAAACGATTCTTATAGGAAATTAAGGAGGAGGAGACACCTAAACAAGCACCCATGCCAACATAAGTGAAAGAGTTACTACATCAGTTTAAAGACATCATTTTTGAAGGGACACCAACTACATTACCACAAAAGAGAGAGATAAGTCATCAAATTGACTTTGTGCCAGGGGCATCATTGCCAAACAAGGACGCATATAAAATGACACAAGAGCAGAACAAAGAGATAGCAAGGTAAGTTCAAGAGATATTGGACCAAGGGTTGATCAGAAAGAGAATAAACCCATGTGTTGTCCTAGTGGTGTTGGCTCCTAAAAAGGGAGGTAAGTGGAGAATGTGCACTAATTATAGGGAAATTAATAGGATAACTATTAGATATAGATTTCCTATTCCTAGAATAAAGGACTTAATGGATATCTTAGGGGGTGCTAAGTACTTCTCAAAGATTGACTTGAAGAGTGGGTACTATCAGATTAGAATGAAAGAGGGTAATGAGCGGAAGTCATTCTTTAAAACTACATAGGGGATATATGAATGGTTAGTAATGCCCTGTGGGCTTACCAATGCACCTAGTACTTTTATTAGGGTCATGAATGAAGTCTTGAAGGATTACATAGGTCTATTTGTAGTTGTCTACCTAGATGACATCCTCATTTATAGTAAAACAAAGGAAGAGCATATGAAACACTTGGAACTTTTGTTGAAGACGTTGCAGGAAGAGAAGCTCACCATAAAACTTGAAAAGAGTGAGTTTATGAAACAAGAATTAGCCTACCTAGGATTTGTAGTATCCCAAGGTGACTTGAAAATGGACAAGAGTAAGGTAGAAGCTATATTGAGGTGGCCTACTCCCAAGACAGGGACTGAAGTCGGAAGCTTCCATGGGTTAGCCCAATTCTATAGGAAGTTTGTTGGAAGATTTAGTGAAATCTATGCCCCAGTCCTTGATACTATCAAAGGAGGACTTGAGAAAAAGTTTGTATGGACCAAGGAGGCCAATGAAGGATTTGAGAAATTGAAGAAAGAAGTAGCCACCCAACCAATACTTGGTTTACCAAGTTTTGATAAAAATTTCATTGTGGGGTGTGATGCTAGCAACATAGAAGTGGGTGTAGTCCTAAGTCAAGAAGGAAGACTAGTAGCCTTCTTTAGTGAGAGGCTAAATGAGGCAAAGTCTAGGTACTCCTCATATGATTTACAGCTTTATGCATTGGTGCAGGCTCTTAAGAATTGGAGGCACTACTTTTTGCCCGAGGAATTTATGGTTTATACTTATAACCAGGCCTTAAGCTACATAAATAAACATGAGAAGCTTAGTTTGAGGCATATCAAATGGATGTTTTTTTGCAATCATACACCTTCAATATCAAGCACAAGAAGGGGGTGAATAACAAGGTAGCAGATGCCCTTAGTAGGATATTTCTCACCATCCAAGAGATTCAATTGAAGACCATAGGGATTGAAGGATTCAAAGACCTATATGAGGGAGATACTAATTTCTCAGATATTCATAAGGTGTGTACTGATTTTGAGAATCACTTTCATAGTGAGTTTGCAGATTATACCTTGCAGAATGGTTTGTTGTTTAAAGGAAAACAATTATGTGTTCCAAGGGGTTCCATGAGGGAGAACCTCATCCAAGAGAATCATAATGGAAGTTTGAGTGGACACATTGTGTTGAATAAGACCCTAGACTTAGTGGAAAGGTTCTATTAGTGGCCTAAAATGCAGAAAGATGCTAGAAGGGATTTGGAGCAGTGTGGAGTATGTCAAAAGGAAAATGGCACATCATAAAATGCAGGTCTTTACCAACCATTACCCATCCCAAGTAGACCATGGGAGTGCATAAGTATGGATTTCATAGTCGGGTTTCCTAGGACTCCAACTAGTTTAGATAATGTGTTTGTAGTTGTGGACATATTCAGTAAAATGAGTCACTTCATCCCATGTAAGACAAATCATGATGCCAGTCACATTTCTTACCTTTTCTTCAAGGAGATAGTCAGGATACATGGCTTACCAATGAGTATTATTGCACACAGAGATGTCAAGTTTATGGGGAACTTTTGGAAGACCCTTTGGAAAAGACTAGGAGCTAATTTGTCTCCTGGATCTGCATATCATCCTCAAACAGATGGTCAGACATAGGTAATAAATAGGGTTCTTGGAAACTTGCTAAGATGTTTGACTAGAGAGCATGGACAAGGATGGGAGCAAGTTATCCCACAGGAAGAATTTTCCTACAATGATAGCACAAATAGGACTACTGGTAAGAGTCCATTTGAGATTGTATATGGGATACACCCAAGGGGTGTAATGGAGCTCAGAGACTTAAAGGTTTATGAGGGAATCAGTGGACATGTAGATGACTTTTCATAGTCAATGAGAGAAGTCCATGACCAAGTAAAGAAGAGTTTGATGGAGGCCAATCAGGAGTTGAAGGCTAGGAAAGATGAAGGAAGGAGAGACCTACAATTTTAGGTAGGATACTTGGTGATGGTATTTTTGAACAAGACTAGATTACGAAAGGGAATACCAGGCAAGTTACAAATGAAGAGGGTTGGACCATGTAAGGTGATAAACAAGTATGGTTAAAATGCTTATAAGATAGATCTACCAAAAGATATGTCTATTTATCTCATTTTCAATGTGAAGGATTTGATTCCATACAAGGGAACAAAGATAGATGAAGGAGAATATAGTGCAGAGGTAACTGGGATGTGGAGGAACTCAGAGTACCTATTCAAGCTAAGCCACACATGGAAAGAATTCTGGATTCAAGAGTGAAGAAGAAAATAATGAAGGAAGTCTACGTGGAACTCTTGGTGAAGTGGGAACACCAACCTGAGTCAGAGGCTACATGTATAGCAGAGGAAGACTTCAAGAAGCATGTAATAAGCATGGAGTTCATCACACATAAAGTACCTTGAATTTCTTGTTGCAAGGGGAGGATGGTGCAGGAGCACCTTAAGGTCTTACAAAGATCTTTGAATATGAAGTACCAAGTGTGTTTTGGGTGTGTCTAGAGATAGGAGTGATTAGGGTTTAGTGTTTGATGAGGTCAACTAGGATCTAGGTGTTTAAGTCCTAGGAAGTCAACTCAAATGGTCAAATTTGGGTTGAGATCCCAAAATGGAGTGACATTTGCAATTTTGATGTTTTTAGGTTTTTGAAGGTCTTATATGATTATTTTAATTCAATTTGGGTCATTAGACATCGTGGTTTGACAAAAATGCTAAAAGATGTAAAAGTTGCTCATGACAACTTTTCAATTTTGAAAAGTTGTCATGACAACAATTCCTAAAATATAGGAAAGTTCTTTAATGATGCCCAAATCCCAACACAAGGGTCCATACATGTGGTAATATGGAATATAAGGTGGATTAAACCCTAATCTGACAGTTGGTTGTCATTGTGTACGGACTAAGCATTGTGAAGGAAAGTTTTTGACTGTAATCTGTAACAAAGCTTTGATCCAGTTGATTAATGAATTGAAAGTGATGAAATAATGCATTGAGACCTTTTGTATTGGCATTTCGTTACTTGTGATGGAATTTTTTTAGTTATTTAGTATTACTAGTTAAGCTTTTGTAAATTATTTCTTTTCTTTTGGTTCGTTCTCTGGTTTTGAGACAGTCATGTAAATATGCACCCCTCTTGAATTCCCGTGGTAAAATCTCTATGGTCTCTTGGAATCAAGTAGGGGACTCCTTGTACAATTTAAATATTCATTGTAGTCATTTTGTGTAGGGGAAGCATTTTTAATACCAAACCGTAGGCGAGTTTCAGTGCATGCTGGTTAGGAGCTTAGATGAGACAGTAGCAAGGAAGCTTGCTAAATGGATTGGGTGAAACCAATAAATGGTGGGAGAATGTACAAGAAAGAGCCCTTGATAATTGGATGCAAGGAGATGACCATAGGCATTGAATATATCACCTATTTCAAGCCAAGAACACAGATCGGTGTACATGTTCCCAAAACCCTTAAAAATAGGGGTTTCTTGAAAGTCCTATGTACGAACAGAGTGGGGGTATAAATATTTGAAAACCCTAGAGCCTAGGATAGACCTACAGATAATTCATAATTAGTTTGGAAATTGTTTAAGTTTTTTTGTGAAGAATTCAAAGAAAACCAGTCTTAGAAGGCCTAATTGACCAAAAAGGCTACAAGGCCTCAAAACAAGAAAACTAAGGACTCGAATAGAAACCTATTTGAGAGTCCATCCAATTGAGTGGGAAACTATTGAAGGGGACCTATAAAAGTTCAGGAGACTCATCCTATTAGCCAAGAGAGGGATTGGGAGATTTGGAGGTTCAATGGAGTTTTGGTGCATAGTTGAATGGAGAAGGCAATAATGGAAGTTTGAAGTTGGTGGAGAGTTCATGGTGAGTAAGAGGATCATATATCTATTCTTCGGATAGGGTAGAGTAGTATACCCTAAGAAGGCCCATGGAGAGGTCTTGATTAGAGAAAGAGTTCTCTTGAGAGTGAGTTCCCCATCAATTATAGATTATCATGATCAACACTCAAATCATATTCAGAAAATACCTACAGGTTTCACAAGATTGTAAAAGGGCATCCTGAATCTTAAAATTTGCATAAAATTCAGCAAAATACCATCTAAGGCTTCCAATCACACAAATATTTCAACCAAACCATTATTTTAGAGCCAAGACTCAAATACCGCAACAAAATCATTTATAAAGAATCAAGATGCCATAAGTAAGTTCAATTTTGTACTCTTCATTAAGAGCAATGTATGTATGCCTTTATTTAGAATATTGGTATGGGAATACATAGTCCTCTATGTGAAAGTTGACATTAACAAGATTGTATTTTATCATGGTAGCTGGTAATTGAGCAGGTTAATGCAAAATAATGACTAGACCACATATTATTTTTTGTTGAACTATAGTTTTCACTAGGTGTAATTGCAATTCATTGCAAGAATCCACCACCAAACTTGGAACATTTTCACACTTAAGAGTGACATTTGTGAAGTGTGTCTCTTCTCTGCCATTTTTCCTGGGGCTTGCATTTGACATCATTTTAGTGAGACACCATTGAAACTAGAATGCTTTTAGGATTAAAGGTTGCATAAATTGGGTTTATATTATGCCATATATATTGGGACTTGCAACCAGTCTTGTGTCACCATGACATTCATTAAAACTAGAACTATTGTAGGATTAAAGGTTGCATAGTTTGAGTTTCTATTCAGCCATATATACTTGGACTTGCAACCACTCTTTTCTTTATTTCATATTTTTATTACATTCATAGAAGGAGTTGGGAAGATTCTCATGCCCATTAATAGATATTTGTAAGGCATGTAGTGTTGATCTTAAAGGTTATTAAATTCATGACAGTTATGTTCATCCTATAGATCTATACTCATTCTCTATCAATGACTTGTACATGCATATCAAGTTAAAATTGTAAATAGTTCTAATCTATGCCTTCTAGTTTTTGCAATTGTCTAAAATTATCCTTTAGTGTCATTGTCTATGAAAAATTGTTTATGCTACCTATGTGATAAGCTAGTCTATTTTTGACGTTTATGGAT
This sequence comes from Thuja plicata, assembly GCA_018584345.1. Classification (NCBI taxonomy): domain Eukaryota; kingdom Viridiplantae; phylum Streptophyta; class Pinopsida; order Cupressales; family Cupressaceae; genus Thuja; species Thuja plicata. The sequence goes on from MU228489.1 coordinate 124,297, forward strand.
TTCTGGTCTATAAGAATTCAGCTTTCTACCACATAGTTCAGATTTAGCTTACAAGAAATTTTTCCCAATTTTTAATGTTATGGAATATTAAGTGATAATACCTAATCATAATATCATGGATAGTTTGTATACAAATAAATGGATAGCTGAAATATTATCATACCATACATTTTTATGTGCAATACATGTAATGTTTTACTTACATTTTCATTAATTTGGACAACTATTGCTTTGTCAAAGAAGAGTTTAGGAGTGGAGAAAAATGTTTTGGTTGTGAATAAGAACCAACGGACATTAAAATAACTTCTTATGCAGACTAGACATCATAATACAAATTATAGGAAAGTTATCACTCCGATCATGTTATCCATGTGTTGTAGTAGTTATTTTATGGTTCCATTGTAGTTTATAATTTAGTAAGTTTGCGATTTTGCTAGAATATTTTGTAGAACTTATTTGTTTTCTACTAGATGAAGCATTGAGATTGTTTTCTGCATAGAAGTAGAAATCTTTGAGCACTTGCAACTTATACCTTTTTATCTTCAACATGGAGTTCTCCTTTCAAATATTGAAAAATATCAATTCTTGTACAAAATTTGTCAAACACATTCCTTTCACCCAAAAATCATGATGTGCTCACAATAAAACTTGCCTTTCCTTCGTTGCAAAATGTCAGATTACATGCTTAAATTCCAATATTTCAGTCAAAACAATTAGATCAAATTAATTAATTTTTATAGGCTATACGATCTGTTCACCATTAATATCAATATTTGCAGCATCTGCTACTCTCTGCATCACTTTATTCAATTCCAATATCTATCGTATATGAGCATGAAAAAGTATCCTCACACTTAGGTATTTTATTTGATTGTTTAATTCACTCAATATTGATATTGCGTTAACAATGGGACTCAAAAAAATTCTTTCAACTGTAATTAGTCTTCTTACTGGATTACTAGATTCTCAGTTTTAGCATAAAAGCTCTTGTTCAACAAATATATTAGCTACTGTACTTTGATATTTTGTGTTGGTAGATGTCTAAAATCGTCCTATAATCTTATTAATTAAATCTTATTTAATTAATATATACTTCTAGTTAATTAAATCCTATTTAACTAGCACCTTTAGCCATATAATTAATTTTAGTTAATTAATTATATTAATCCCTTTCATCTACCTATTTAATTAGATTTATTTAATTAAATAGGTTCATTATCCTCTTCTTTCTAGAAGTATTTAAATTTTATTTAAATATATCCCACTTAATGTATTTAATTCAGATTAAATACATGTGACACCTTTATCCCTCATATTTAAATAACCATGATTTAATTAAATCTTATTTTGATTAAATCCTAAGCCCATCCTAATCTCCTATTTAATTAAATCTTATTTAATTTAAATTCCTAATCTTTGATTTAATCTAATTAAATCCTAAATCCTAACGTAGATTCCTAGTCTACACCCATCACCATCTTCCTATACCTACATTTTGGCTAAATCCTAGATTAATTAACATAATATGTGTGATTCCTTGATAGTTTAATTTAAATGGGTGCTCACATGTGAGTAACTTTCTACTCTTGGCCTCATACAAATCTTAATAAGTTTTTTCCTTCTCTCCCTTTTTGGCCTCTTACAACTCTAACAAAGTTGTCTCCAATTCTCTTCTCTCAAAGTCGCTCACATGTGAGCAACTTTCCCCTTTTAGAAATTTACAACTGTTATAAGGTTGTCTCCCCTTTCCTCTTTCCCTTAAATTTTCTCACACATGTGTGAGAAACTTAAGCCTTCTCACATAACATACTTTCCCTAATCCTTTTAATTGACATGTCACTATCACAAGTTTGCTCACACATGTGTGAGCATCTTTGAACCTAATATGAATGTCCCTTTATCCAATGGATCTCCCATTAGTCACCTCTTTTTTCTATGGTTATTCCATGTGTATCATATGCGGCCACCACATAGGATCCACCTCATCCAAGCCCCTTGGCCTCTCTCTAAAAATCTATAAATATGGGTTATCTATTTTTTTTTTTTAATTTTTTTTTTCCAATTATCATTTTCATTATGTTCTATTCTCATGAAAATATTCTTCTACAACACTTTCATTTATATCTTGGTTTTATTATTCAGTGTTTAGAAGTCTTTCTAGTTTTCTATCTAACCAACCATATTGAATCCATAGCTGAAACATTTATGCCACGTGTCCCCAATAGAAATTATATACCCATTTCTTTTAGGAACTCAAAGAACTTTGTTAACTATATTAGAAAAAAACTTCTTAAATCTAGATTTAACTATGCTCTACCTCCCTAGGCATAATGAGTCACGAAAAACTTTACAAGTGACATTTTAAAGTCTAGATCCCTAACTATGATACATATCTTCCACTCCAAGCCCTTTCACATGTACCTTAATGTCTTAGTAATCTTTAAAACTTTGGTGAACCATGTTTCTTTTGCAAGATTGTCTTACATTCTCCATGTGTTTTTCCTACTTCCCTTTTAACATGAGTTACGTTTGCAAGATTGTCTTACATTCTCCATGTGTTTTTCCTACTTCCTTTTTAACATGAGTTATCTTATATTAATTATAGTTGATCAAGAGTTTGAAATCTATATTATAATCTTAGCCCTCTAAGCATCTACCATATATTTCTTATGGACTACAATTGCACAATACCTACAAAGCATAGGATGCCTCTCTATAGACATCAATACATGTGTAAATTATATCTTCCCTATATTCTTATGATCAAAATAATTTTATTTCTTACATATAAATCTCGTGACTTTTAATAAATATAGTTTAATTCTATTTTAAAACCAAGTCTAGTACTTTCCACTATACATGCCATCCATCGAACCCTTTCATCTATCTCTCATAAAGTAATTCATGTATTTTTCTTGACCCTCACTATGTGTCAAATCTACAGATGAAAAAATGAATGTTATAGCCCTGTGGTGCACATGATCTATTGTCTCTTTAAAACTATAATATTCTGCAAAAGTATTAGAATTTTTAAGCTAGAAGAATATAAAAAGATATGGAGGACTAATAATAAGATGAGTTCTACTCAAATGCGTTATATTATAGAATTTCAATTTATAATTTCATGAGTACATATATTTAACAAAGGAAAAGTATTTAAAATGTTGTTTTTCAATTGTGAGAAGAAATCTTCAAAAATATATGTCTTGTTTTAAACTCATCATTGTGAATTGATACTTTCTACCACATGTTACCCGTAGGCATTATACCTCCATTTATTTATATTATCCTATATTTTACTGGTGAACTTCAAGCACTTGCTCAACTATATTGTATACAACTTCTCAAATGTAGATATAGGTATTTTCTACCTCTCTAGACATATTGATTTTTTGAAAAAATTTGCAAGTGATATAAATTTAAGTTGAGATCTCTTGCGATGATGCATATATCTCTCTCCAAGTCTGGTTATATGTACTCCGATATTTTATTAAACTTTAAAAAAATTGTAAACTATGCGCATGCATTGCATTTTCCATGTATTTTTCCTACTTGCTTTTCAAACATCACTTGCCTTATATTATTAGTGATTGGTTAAGGTTTTGAAGTCTAAATTTTAGTTAAGGTTTTGAAGTCTAAATTTTAAATTTAGTTCTCTTGGAATCTACCACATGTTAATTTTCAAGTATGTCCAAATGACACCTCCAAAGCATAACATGTAGACTTCAATCAACTAGTATATTATATTCTTCTCACCTCATTGTGTTCATTTCAATTTAGTTTCCTACATCTAAACCTACTGAGCTTTATTGAATCTGTTTGACCACCAAATTAATTATATTTTTTAAATCCAATGTCCTTTACTGAATCTGTTTGACCACCAAATTAATTCTATTTTTTAAATCCAATGTCCTTTACTTTCCACCACATGTCACCCATCAACCCTTTCTATGTGTGTGTTGTAAGTATCAGCTCCATGATAGGCATTATCTCTTTTATCTTTAAATCTTAACAATTTGAAAATGTATTAATTTTTAAAACTTAAAGAATAGAAAAAGACGTAGAAGAGAAATAAGAAGATGTTTTACTGCAATATAAAAAATGTTCCAAATTTCAATTTACCATTTTGTACCTCCATATATCTAAGGAAAAAACATTATCTTATAAAAATACATTTGAAAATAAATAATATAGACAGTAGAAAACTCATCATGCAAAATAGAAATTAATAATAATAACTTCTAATTGTACTAACCGATAAGAAAACAATGAGCCTGCGACCATTCGGCTTCAGTTCTTGAGAGCACTCCCCCGATTTAAATTCAGAGCACTACAATCTCCCAACCCAACTCACCTCCCAATTCTCCTTCCATTATCATCATATAAGGTGAGTTGATCATGGCGGGCGCGAGCGGTATTAAGACCTTTATTTTCCCATTGGAATTACTTCAACCTTTTGGCATTGGGATTGTAGAGTTTTGGGCACACATTAATTTTCTCTTGGAGTATCAGAGACCCAGTGATCTTAATCGAAATTGGCTGGACATAACCCGCTATGAAAATGCACCTGACAGTGAAAGTTCATATGTAATCTACGAAGAATATGTTATGCAAGGAAGGCTCCTGAGAGGTGTAGTTAGAAGCGGGAGGAACAGTTTAAAGGTTCCTCTAGGTGCATCTTATACTTGCCATGTTCGTTTCCCAGATGGATGGCTCGCTGGAATGAGATCGAAAAATCCTGAAGACGCCATTTTCGTGGCATGCCAAAATATTGCTCCTCAGACACTGATGTATTTAAGCCCCACTCCGCCCGGCTATTATAGAAGAATGCTCATGCGATTGGTGAACGAATATCTTCTCTCTCGCCGTCCAGCCCCTGTAGACATCTTTCAGATTTTGATAGACCACCACGATTGTTGGGTTACTCTATAATAGATTGGAATTGTTTGGTTTTCTCAGAGTGGAGAGAATTCTGCTCGTTGGGGAAGTAATATGAGATATTTCAATTTGGTTTTTGATTCGGATACATGTTTGGTTTCTAAGACCAATTATGAACCCGATTTAGAGACTGCTCGTTCCACTGTAATCTTGTTTCTGATTTTATTATACCATCACCATTTTTGTGTTATTGTTAAGTAGAGTGGAATCGTTTAAGTCTCTCACAAGACGAGAATTCTTCTCTTTGAATAAGTAATATGACATCTTTATTCGAAGTTTATTATATTCACTATTCAATACAGACTTTCTGGTTGAAAGTTTAAATAAGAAGAGCTAACTTTTGGATTAGTTTTTCAGACCCACAAAATTGTGTACAACTCCCTTACAGTTATGTCCAGTTTGCCTTCAAAAATCTGACTTTGGAATTGAATTTGCATGATATGTGTTTCCTTTGGCTTTTCTCCTGATTGAACTTAAGATATTTATGGAGGAAACTCTTACATTGTAAAGGGATGAAATTTATGTGCATATTCTCTGTTATATTTAATTTATATTTGAATTATATAATGTATATTATGGGTTAACATAGCTTAAACATCGAACCTCTTGTTTGCTGCTCACAATATATTGAGTTTCCATGTTTCCAAAAAGATTTTCAAGCCATCAAATCCTTGCTTGAAGAAAGGAGTGTAGGGAACCTCGTTAATAGCAGGTATATGATATTGCGTTAATTTGGTCTTGGCTATTGAGTCTAAGAAAGGATGTAGAAGGGCATGGATAATTTTTTTATAAGCTTATTGTAAGAAAGAATTAGAGCATAAACTCTTTTATTTAATGAAAAGATAGCAGTCTTAACTATTTTATTTAATGAAAGGATAACAGTCTTAAGAGAAAGATTTGTTAAGTGCAGAAGTTGTTTTTTTACACAGAAAGGGTTAACAAATCATATAGGAAGGAAAAGGTCTGATGATTGGAGAAATCATGAGTTTTTGCAATAAGCATAGGCAAGTTTCTTTTTTTTTTTTTGAAAAAATCAAGGTAGGCAAGTTTCTTTTTTTTGAAAAAATCAAGGTAGGAACAAGTGGAAGTATTTCACAACCTCAAATTCCAATTTTTAATGACAAAAACTTGATTTTTGGAGCATAAAATGAAAACCCTATTTCGCTCCCAGGATGTTTGGGATTTGGTTGAAAATGGATTCTCTGAACCAGAAAACCAACAATCATATAAGGTTCTCTCCCAAGATGTGAAGGATTCACCGATAGAAAATAAGAAGAAAGATGTCAAAGCATTGTTTTTCATTTAGTAGACAATGGAGGAATCACTTTTTTCAAAAGTAGCTTCTGCCACAAGATCAAAACAAGCATGGGAAAGATCACAAACAATATACCAAGGCATGTTCAAGGTGAAAAAAACAAAATTACAAAACCTTAGAAGAGATTTTAAAAACCTACAAATCAAGGACTCAGATTCAATAGGTACGTTCTTCACTCATGAAATGAAAATAGTAAATCAGATTAGATCTTATAGAGAAACACTTGGGGATCAATAAGTTGTAGATAGAATACTTAGAATCTTACCAAAAAAGTTCGATTCAGTCGTGACAACCATAGAGGAATCGAAATATCCCACTTAGTTATTGATGTAAAGACAAATCTTTCTCTCTAACCCTACCTTCTCTTAGCGTCTTCATTAGGCCACTTCCCTAGCCTATTAGGGTCCTCCACAAACCCTAACTCAAAAGGATTCCATTCTCAATCCTTCACCTCTTCAACTTGTCTACATCAACAAAGAAATCAACTCAATCACCAACATTCTTCATCGATGTCTTCTTTCATCCTCCACACCAAATGTTCGCACATGACCAAAACCAATAACCAATGGAGAGGAAGGTTTGTTCCTAGGGTATTGGATCCATGACAATGCTTAACAACACAAAGATGCAATGAAATCCTTATCGATTTCAAGAGCTTGTTTCAATTTGCACAAAATAGGGCTACAAGGAATTAGGCCTTAAAACACACCTTTTGCAATATAAGTCCAAAACTTTCTCAACAAGGTGGCAAAAAAATTGCGTTTCCTGATACCCTTTTCAGAAACCTCTAGGATTTATCTGGTCTCACTTCCCCAACCTGTCTGTATAGTGGGTTGCTATTTTTAAGCCTAAAATCAAGGGTTTCTCAAAGTATTGACAGTGCTCAGAAGGGTTTGTCTTTCACCCAACAAAAATCCACACCAAAACTTCTCCTTAGGTATGGGACTTCCTCACACACATATCATCCTCTCCACATGCTCAGATTGAAGCAACCAATGCATTCAATCCCTTTTTTTTCTTCTACAATCCACTATGATCCCTAACCATGCTCTTTTGGCTCGCCTAGGGCATCACTGCAAAATTCACAAACTTGGTTTCCAGGGCCCAAGCTTCTGCACACATAATGTACAAGGAATCATCTCACAAATCCCAAGGAACCATATAGATGCCATAGTAGGAGGGTACACTATACTAAGGCATGCACATAGGGGGAGTCATTGACAAGGTAAACACTTGGTGTATATACTAAACATATCAATTTGCACACATTAGTTTTTGATACTAAGGCCAAAGGGGGAGATTGATGAATATAATTTGTCATTATTCTACAAGGAAACTATTAGCCGTAGAGTTTACATTATGCTATGTTAGTTATATTATGTGTATCCGATGGTACTTAGTTACTACCGGACGACAGTTGGGAATCGGTGGTGACGTTTGGTCACACCCCTTCGGGTTTATATAAGCAATGTACTTTCTCTTCGGAGAGATGATATAGGAGAGTGACTATTGTAAATGTACTCAGGTTATGAATGATTAATAAAGATTCTGGTATTCTCTGCTCTATCTTATGTATTTGCATTTTTGTGTAACATCTATGCATCAGTAAACTAGGTTACCCCAGCGGGTAAACATTTGGTGACGCTGCCTAGATGTACTCAGGAAGGAAAAAAATAAATAAATTGAGGTGTTGATTATTGCCTTGTGGGGAAGTGAACAAAGAATTCATGCCCAATCAATTGAATAAAAATAGAAAGAAGGAACTAGAGGAGGAACAAGCCGATAGAAAAGTTGTACTCGCACAACAGCAAGCCGAGCAAAGGGAGAGATACAGAAGATGCACCGAAGGACTACAGTAAGTGAAGGTGAAGGTCTGGAGGTATCTGACCGAGAGGCCGGGAGAAGTGACAAGGAATTCCTAGAGGAAACAAGGAGCTTGTTTGGGTGCTTAACCTTAACCCCACGGACAGAAGCAAAAGAAGCTCGAAGGAAGGAAAAAGAGGAAGCTGCACAGAGGGAGGCTGAGGATACCACTACCGCCGTGAGTATCAAAGTGACTGAGGGGCACAGGTATCATAGTATCCTACCAAGCCTGGAAAATTCAAGTAGTTCAGGGACATCAAGTGGTACGGTACCAAACAATTCTTGAGTACCGACGTCGATAGTACCATCCCAGCCTATAACACAACCGGTGTTGCAAACACAGTCGGTGCCTAGAAAAGTAAACATGGAAACCAACAAAGAGAAGTTGCCAAATTGCATAGAGATGGAAAAGAAGATCCTCTTTGGCATTTTCGCATGTGTCAAACAATCTGGTCCGTGAATGGAGTCACTGACCAAGACGAATGGATGAGAAAATTTCTGGCAACCCTCCGAGGGGTAGCAATCGACTGGTACTCTGACTTAGACAAAACTGGAGTGAACACCCGGGACTTATTAAAGAAATAATTCAAAAAGGATTTTAGGCTCCTACAAGACAATAATGAAATCGTCTTGAAAATATATAGAACCAAACAGGGAAAAAAGGAGACTGTGCGGGCCTACAGCCGCCAACTGAAGGAGTTAGTTAGAATAATGGATAGCTAGCCAGCGGATGGCCTGAAGAAAAGATGGTTCATGGAGGGCCTGAAATTGAACCTACAGAAGAAAATGAAGATAGTGCCCCCCACTTCATACGAAGATGCCTATAACCAGGTGATGGACTTGGAGAGAAAATAGAAGACCTCCAAGAAGAAAAGAAGCAAGTCTTCTTTCGATAAAGATGAAACTGTGGACGATGACAATAACAGTGATGGAGAGTCGAAGAAAAAATTCATGGCACTCCAAAAGGACATAGAGAGAATGATGAAGGAGTTCAAGACCATGAAAGGGGGTACTGGCAAGGGGGAAGATGACATGTGGTGTACAAACTGTAAGGAGAGTGGCCATACGAAGGGGTCATGTCCCAAAACTACATTTTGTGACATTTTCCAGATCATGGTCCATTCCACCAAGGATTGCCCATACAACATGAAAGTAAGGAATCAACAAGTGCTATTTACCCAAGAGAAACCATCTACATTGGGAGGGTATGAAGGCAACCAGTGCGGTGGCGGAAGGGGCAGTAACAACAACACCAACACCAACACCAACACCAACACTAACACAAGGAGTCAAATACAATATGACTCCAAGGGTCAGCTGGTGATCCAGTGTTGAGCTTGCAATCAATGGGGCCACTTTGCAAAGGACTGCGACAATGGTGACACCCCATAGAAGCTATGCCACTGGTGTGGTCCTAGCAACCACGAGGATGCCAACTGCCCAAAATCTGGCATTAATTGATGGAAGCACAAGTACAGTACTGACCGTCACCTGAGGGCAAGCAAAGCAAGCCACATATCCAGACCCTCAAACAGAAAAACAAAGGGCACAGGAGACTAAGGAAGAAATAGAGAAGGTTATGAAGGAACAAAAATAAACATGGAAGATGGCCACTACCTCAGACTGGAGGCAGGTAGAACAAAACATTCTGAGAAAATTGTTACATTTAGAGGTACCAGTGAAACTCCAAGAACTCCTTCACACCATGCCTCACTTGGGAACGAAATTGTTGGGGAACTTGGCCAAGTAGTCAAATACCACACTTATGGACATCCCCAGAGGGTCTACAATTGACTCGATGATACTTGTTGTAAACAACAGGAGGTACCCGACAGTCATTGTGATGGGTATCCTTGGCACCACTCTCACAGACACAATTGTAGATGGTGGGTCTGAAGTAAATGTACTTTTAGAGGAGACATGGAACAATTTGGGGAAACCCATGCTGTGGCCTCCAACCTTCAACTTGTTGGGAGTAGACCAGCATGTCATCAAACCCATCAAAACCCTCATGGCTCAACGCATGATGATTGGGACACAACCCTTTGTACTCAACTTTGTGGTGATCCCACTAAAGAAAAAGGGGTACGAAGCTATTTTGGGATGAGGGTGGCTAACCTCAGCGAAGGTGAACCACAACTGGAAGTGGAACACACTCACCATGGAGACTGCCAAGAGGAAGTATGTGATTAATCTTTGCATGCAAATTGATCTCTGCACACAAATGGTGAGTGAGAAGTTAGCATCTTCGGACTCAGAATCCAAAGGAGAGAAATTGGGAGAAGATGGAGGGAAAAGAAGAATGGATCCCAATGAGGAAGGGGTGTTGGAGTTGGAAGAATGTTCTGGGGATGATGGAGATTCAATGAATGGCCTCTTTCATTGGCAAATGGAAGATTATGAGTTCTTCACACCATCTTCTAATATGCTAAGCATTAGGGAGAAAGAAGCCACCCTCGCACATCAGTTTGCGAAGGAAGAACCCATTAAATACTAGGAGGTAAAATCAAAGGGGAAAAACCTCCGTGATGATGCTCGGGTCTACGACGGGTGGAACCCCATGGCTGCAACCTTTAACTTCTTTATTCTCTTTCTTCTTATGTACGGGCCAGCGATCGTGGTCCCTATAGAATTTATGGTTCCTAGCTTTTGGATCGCCATAAAAAATAGAGCCAAGGACAAAGTTTCATAAGTCGGCTATGATGGGGCCATCCAGCTGTGGAATCTTGACAGATGGGAGATGCACAAGGCCATTAGCAGTTCCAAATCGAAACCTCACCCGGAGGGGAGGACACAACACCCCAAAGGATGGATAGAGCACCCGAGGGGATGGAAGGGGAACTGAGAAATTAGAGAGGTGAGAGGCTGGATGGACGATTGGAGAGGCACCTGAGAGGTAATTAGATTAGGCATTTAAAAATTAAAAAAAATTAAAAATTAAAAATTAAAAAAAATAATTTAAAAAGAAATTAAAAAAATTACAAAATTACGAAATTTATTAAAAAAAAGAGGTAAAATGTCCATACGACACCGTACGGCCTGACGTCGTATGACTAGCATGGAAAACATAACCAAAATGACTATACAACAGAAGGTCGTACGACTGTGTGAATCTCGGTGGGGGAGCCCGTACGGCTAGACAAGGAAAAACAAGAAAAAAAGGCTATAAAGTTGCATGACCATACGGCCATATGACATATCTCTAGAGGTGCCGAGAAAAGAAGACATACACCATTGTAGTTGTATAAAGACCAAGGAGGAGAACGTCGTATGGAGCCATGTGTGCTAACAAATAGGGAGATTTGAAATGGTACTATAGAAGCGAAAAGAAGACAGAGCACAAGCATCTACTTAAAAGCTGTATGATCGTACGTTAAAGTTAAAAGGGAGCTAAGGCCACAGTACGGACCCCCACAGCCGTACGGTTGGTGAAAGAAAGCAAAAATAAAAGGGATCTATTTTAGGTCATACGAAAAGGAAAATAGTTATGTAGTACAGAATCGTACGGATTGATGGACTTTATTAAAATCGAGTTGAGGCTATAAGCCCGTATGGCCAGTCAACATCAGCCTATGCACTATGTGGTTCAAAGAGAAGGAGTAGGCACAGATATACCATACAACCATATGGACATGGAAAAAAAACTTAAGAGAAGGGTTTTTGAAAAAAAAAATTATGACAAATAAATAACAGTGCACAGTGAGTAGCATATGGTACCAAAGGGAAGGACATAACCAGGTAGTGAAGAAACCATAGGTTTACACAGACATTGAAGCAGTTGGCAGAAAGAGTATGACATCAGACAAAAATCACAAAAAAGGTGTCCGCCATGGACTTTTGTGTGGGTTTGAAGGTGCTAAATTGGTCTTGGCGGCAGGGACGCTGCCTTAGGACCCCGTGAGGATGCTGCCCCTTGATCCCACTAGGGGCGTTGCCCCCAGACCCCCATTTTATTTTTGAGGCACACTACAACCTAGAGTTTGGGGTACCAACACCGTCAAGGTAAGTGTTGGGTTTGTTCTGCATGGTGAGAAAGAAGTCTGAAGCTAAGCGTTGGGGGAAGCCATAAGCTGCTAGGAGATAGATTTTGAGGTTGTGAACACATAGAGTTGAAAATATGAGCCTAGATATGCTGCAGGCATGGATTTTCCACGCGCCAGTGGTGGTGAGAATGGTAGTAGGGTAGTACACTTTTAGGAGTATGTCTTGGCTGGACATGAGGCTACCATGGTGGAGGCACAGAGAGCTCGGGAGGAGTTGACCACTAGGTTGGAAGCAGTAGAGAAAGACTTGGCTCAGTGTACCTAGTAGTTGGGTGTGGAGAAGGCAGCATGGCTATTAAGGACAGATTAGCTACAGAGGCAATATCATTTGAGCAGCATATTTGTAGCACCTGGGAGAGGCTGAGATTGAGCAACATGTTTTGGTTCTTGTACGTCGTGGTTCATCATTCCTATCTTGTTCTGTCCCAGACATTTTTTTGTCGTCCGGAGATGACTTTTCTTTAGGGGGGATGATGTTAGTCATAGATTTTACATTATGCTGTGTTATTTATATTATGTGTAGCCAATGGTACTTAGTTACTACCGGATGATAGTTGGGAATTGGTGGTGACGTTCGGTCACACCCCTTCGGGTTTATATAAGAAATGTACTTTCTCTTCTTAGAGACAATATAGGAGAGTGACTATTGTAAATGTACTCAAGTTACGAATGATTAATAAATATTTGGGTATTCTCTGATCTATCTTATGTATTTGAATTTATGTGTAATATCTATGCATCAGTAAACTAGGTTACCCCAGTGGGTAAACAGAAACAATTTTTGAACCGTCAATTACATGATCATCGAGTGATAGCATTCAGACAAGTACAATGGTCACTGAAATAGATAAGTGCAGAGGTTACCAAAAATTTCTAAGAAAAATGATCATTGAAATCATTGAATACGATATCACTATCACCGACAGACAGTTTAAAGAGTAAACTGACAGAGCATAGTTCAGAGCTGAATTTCTAGTTTTTGATTGTGTGCATTTTTAAGCATCAATGTTTCGGATCACACTCAGTGATCCATCATCAGGATGACTAGAGAGAAATAAGGAAAAATAATAATAAGATCATCTTATTATTATTTTTCCTTATTGCACTCTACTCATCCTGATGATGGATCACGAAGTGTGATCTGAAACGTTGATGCTTAAAAACACACACAATCAAAAACTAGAAATTCAGCTCTAAATTCAATGGATTGTGGAAATCTAATCGATTTAAGAGCATAATTCACATAGTAAAATGAGAGCACAATCTACATAGTAACCTGAGAGCAGTATGTCTACAGAGACATCACTAAGCACCAGTCTACCGAGATATAGTTTTATTCTAGAGAAAAGTGGATCTAAGACACACATCAGCTAAAGCACTTTAGTTTATGAATAGCTTTATATTAGGTGTCAAATAATTTCTTGAGGATCAAGTAAAGCATAAGTAATTATTTTAATTATTCTAACTGATTGTAAACATGAAAAGTAGGAGATCAAGGTGAAGTTGTAAACATTTGATCATAAATTTTTTCTTGTAAAGCGTGAAACATAATTAGGTCAATACATTGTATAAATAGATGTAGTAATCAATCAAGAAGATGATGATTGTAGCTGCAGAAGACATCTATGGATCAGAAAGAGAGTTCATGCAGAAGGACACAAAGGAAGAATTAAGTTATGAAGAACTAGATTCAAGGCTACCAAATAAGATAGAGGTATAATTTAGCACAGTAAGGTGATATTGTTTTTGTGAGCTTAAAGGATCTGTAATCAATAATTCAAGATTGCATACTATCAGGTCATAAGTATTTTTTACTACTCTCTAACAATTTTAGCAAATGTAAGAAATCATTTAAGAAGGTGGACTTAATAGTCTTATTGTAAATCTCTTAACCGAGTGCACACTTAATAGTGTTGTTAAAATCTCTTAACTGAGCAGACTTAACAACTCTAACATGTTACTCCGAATAGGGTAAGATCATCAGAAGTGATCACAATTGTAGCCTTAACTCACACCTTCCATTCTGCATATAGTGAAGCTTTATGAGTTTCATCCCAACCACAGTTTTTACCTTCTAACAGGGGTTTTCTGCATTAGCAATTCTTGTGTCATGTGTAACTAAGTTTCATAAATATTTCTATGAATGTTTACATGCAATTACATTTATGTTATAATATTATATGCATAAAGTAGAAAAGCAATATGATTGGTAATGCAAGAAAAGATTACTAAAGGATAAGTGATAAAAAGTTTTAGGGTATTGAATCACCACTCCCCTCTTAGTACACACCATTCCATTATATATATTTAGATTAAAATGGTAGGTTTTCATTATAGAAATCTAATTTAATTTTTTGCAATAACATCTTAAGTGAAATTCAAAGTTGTCTTTTTATCTTCCATTAATAATGATTTCGAACTATAAATGAACTTCTACTTAATCACTCTTAATCTTCCATAGATAATTTTTAAATTTAATATATTTTATCATGATAATTTTGTATTAATTCTTCTTAAATGCTTATATGAATGCAATAGTTGTAATTGTTTGAAATCTGATTTGTACCTGAGCCTCCTATACCCACCTACCTATCAGGAGCTTCTAGAAGTAAACGATAAGTAGTAGATGCAAGCCAGATCAACTGTCTCCTAACATTACATGGTATGTGTAAAAACAATAATCAAGTTAGTTAATGTTGGTAGGTGAGTTAGAGTTTTAAATTTTGGGGAAAACTTTGTAGACAACACAAGAAAAAAGGAAAGAATGTCTTTCCAGATTTTATTGTGAATTGTATGCAGCAGTAAACAAATATTGTTTGTGCTTTGTGTGATTTAGAGAATATTGCAGCAACAACTATGCATTTGTTTTGTTGAGAAGTGATTGATCTAGACATTTTGTGAGAGCTCTAAGTTTCTCTAGGTAGTTTGTATGCATCCCTAGATCACTACATATTATATTTGTAATCAATAGTTTTCAGTTTGTAGATCACATTTTAAGACATGTAGTTTATTTAATTGTAAAAGTCATTTTTAGATTTTAATAGAAATAAAGGGTCAACCTTATATGTCTCTAGTTGTTTGTTTATGTCTTTATTTGTTTTAGCATTGCATTGTGCATTCCCAATGATTGGAAAAAATAGAGTTGCGATCTCTGTGTGTTTTCTCTACCATATTTTTGGAGATTTAGTTTTTTGGTTGGTATCAGAGCATTTGATATGAGTTTTTAGATTTTAGAGTGAGTATAAAATCTATACATTCTATCAAATTCATTTCACCCTAAATTATTGTGAGTTTAGACATTTTGTTTTCTAGGTTTTCAATTTTCTTGTTTAGGGGAGATGGTTGGATATGAAGGAAAGAGATAGAAATAACCACCATCTTTTAATGGACAAAACTATGATGTTTGGGAAAATAATATGAAGACCATTATGGTTGAAAATTATTTGTGGAAGCTTTTGGTTAATGAATTTGTTTATGTGATTGACCCAACTCATTTTGTTTTCCTCTCAAACAATTAGAAGACTCAGTTGGAGGAGTCAAGAGTAAATATGCTAAGGCATTTAGCTTAATAGAAGAAACCTTAATAGAGGAAACATTTCCCAAAATAGTAGTAGCTAAATATTCAAAAGAATCTTTGGAAATCCTTCAAACAACCTATAAAGAGTGTGATAACGTTCATTTGGTGAAGCTCGAGATGCTTCAAAGATATTTTGAGACTCTTCTCATGAAGGATAGTGAGTCAATTTTATATATTATCACAAGAGTTTCTAGTTTAATAAACATATTGAGGATGAATGGAGAAAGCATGGAGGAGTAGAGAATAGTTGCGAAAATCTTGAGAATTTTGTCCTCAATATTTGATATAATTGTGATTTTCATTGAAGAGGAAAATGATCTATTCATATTTAATATGGATGAGTTAACAAATTATCTCTGAACCCATGATTCATGCCTAGTTCAGCAACATCTTCCCAAGAAGATTCTTGCAAATCTTAGGCTGATGCAATAGGCAGTGGGAGAGGAAGAAGAGGTAGAAGGGAGAGGAAGAAATAGCTCCTGATGAAGATTTATATGAAGAGGTCCTAGTAGCTCTGTATAAGAAAATCTTGGAGGAGATAGCTTAGAATGATCAAACATTAATGAGGGAGAAAGAATTTCTCAAAACAAATCTAGACAAGGAAAGAAGAAAAACACCTTGAATAAGAGCAATGTGGAGTATTATTATTTCCTTGAATTTGGGAGTTAAATGCAAGTGAATGCTAGAAGAAGAAGAATGATCAGTGAAGCCAGAGTTTAATTGTGGCTGAAGAAAATCAATCCAAAACCTTAATCATGAGTAACATTGGTCAAGAAGGCAACCCTAAGGTCTAATATTTGGATAGTGTTCGTAGTAATCACGTGAGTGGTAATTAAATTTTGTTTTCTTTCATGTATAAAATGTTAAGTTTGAGATTAAAATGGGAAATAATGGAATTGTTCTATTTTTGAGAAAATTATCTATTATGACCCACACCAAGCAAGGTGAGAAGTATATTCAAAATGTATATTTTTCCCCTGACATAAAGTACAATCTCATGAGTGTTGGATAGTTCATCTAGAATGGATAAAAAGCACCAATGGAGAATGAGTTATGTTTCATTTATAAGAAATATGGGTGTAAGAAATTTGTTGTAGAAATCCAAATCACAAAGAGCCAAAACTTTCCTTTAAGGATAGATATATGCGTCTCTTCTTTGTCTATATTTGCACCTTCAAAGAAAACATGTACAACAATATATCAACAATCAACTATAAAAAGTGTGGTTGAAGACCCCTCCAAGATATGGAAACTAAGGTAAGGACTTCTTGGTTGTGCTGGTTTGAGTTTGTTATCCAAGAAAATAATGGTATATGGTTTTCCAAATAATATAGTCATGTAGAAAGTGTGAGATGTGCATTTCGGGTAAGAAACATAGGCTTCTCTTTAAATCAAGTAACTCTATAAGGGAAAGGGTACCATTGGAGCTTGTGTACATAGACTTAGTTGGCTCTAGTAAAATCACATCCATTGAGAGGAGTAATTATTTTATGACCTTCATTGATGATTTCAGCAATAAGACAAGGTTTTGTTTTTTGAAGCATAAATATGAAGCATTTGATAAGTTTTTGTTGTTTAAATCCCAGGCTGAAAAGGAAAGTGAACATTATGTCAAAGTTTTAAGTTCTGATAGAAGGGGTGAGTATACCTCCAATTAGTTTGTAATTGTTTGTAGGAAATATGACATCAAGAAAGAGCTAACAAATAGTTATACTCTGCAGTAAAATGGAGTAGCTAAGATGAAGAATAGGACCATTTTTGTGATGGAAAGGAGGGTGTTGGAAGCAAAAGGACTCCTAAATTAATATTGGGAAGAGGTTATAGTAATATCTTTATATTTTACAAATATAAGTACAACAAATGCAGCCCGTAATAAGATTATTCTTGAGGCATAGGCAAAACATAGATGTACAGTTAAATACTTGAGAGTGTTTGGGTGTGTAGCATATCCCCATGTGCCAAAGAAAAAAAAGAAAAATTTGGATTATAAGGGTGTGAAGTATATCTTTAGAAGATATAATCCCAAATAAAAGGCATGTAGATTAGATAACCGAGTCACAAAAAATATCATCACTACTAATATGTATGAGTTCATTGAGAATGAGTCATGGGATGGCTCGGTGGATAAATCTTGAAGAAATTCAGGTAAAGTGCATATTATTGAGGAAGAAGATGAGTATAATGATCACAAATATGATACCACAATAGATCTACAAAGAGATCTTGAAATCTCCTAACGACTCCTAAGAAAAATAGGTAGAAACAAAAACAACCATGGAGAGCTAGAGGAGCGGCTCCTAACAACTCTTCATAGCTCAAGACTGGTACAAAAAGAGATACAGATGGCTCCAGAAAGCTTGTAATTGGGATTGAACAACACAATAACATTAGTAGTGTGATTTTTGACCCCACTCTCTCCTCCCTAATACCAAGAAAGACCAAGAGTTTAAGGAATATCTACCAAGATGAAAGGTATGAAGAAGATTTTGATGAGAACATTAATTTTTCATAGTGATGTGAATTATTTTGAGAATGTTGTGAAAGAATAAAAATGGTGTGAGGCCATGGAGTTTGGAATAGATGAAATAGAGAGAAACAGAGCTTGGGAGAAAAATGATTTTACTCCTGGGTAACAAGAAATGTATTGGGGTTAAATGGGTCTACAAGACCAAGAGCAATAATGAAGGAAAAATAAATAGGCATACGACTTGATTAGTAGTCAAGGGGTACAAAAATAGTTTGGGAGAGATTATGATGATATGTATTCTCTTGTTGCAAGGATGGAAACCATGCATGTTTTTATATAAATCACAACCCAGAAAAAAATGGAAGGTATTTCAAATCGACATGAAGTCCACCTTAATGAATGGAGTGTTGAAAGATGAAGTATATATATAGAGAATCAACCTAGTTATGAAGTTATGGGTGAAAACAATGAGGTGTATAGGATAAAAAAGGCTCTCTGTGGGTTGAAGAAAGCTCCACAAGTATGGTACAACATGATTGACTCATATTTGATGCTCAATAGCTTTATAAAAATAAATGGTGGCCTACTCTTTACATCAAGGAAGTTGATGATAAAATTTTAATTGTTGTCTTGTATACTGATGATTTATTTTTGCTAGGGATGATGATTTTCTCATTTTTATTTGAAAGATGCTATGAAAAGAGCATTTGAAATGTTAGACTTAGGTCACCTAGGGTATTTTCTAGGCATAGAAGTAAAACAAATGCATGATGGTTTATTCATCTCTAAAGAAAAAAATTGCAAATCAAATCTTGGAGATATTTAGAATGCAGAACAATAAGCCTGCCCGAACACCAACAATAGTAGGTTTGAAGTTGAGAAAGAAAAATTGCATCGACAATGTGGATCCAACCTTGTATAAAATTTTGGTAGGAAGATTAAAGTATTTGAAAGCAGCTAGGCCTGATGTAATGCATATAGTAAGTTAATTTCTAGATTTTTGGAGACTCCAAAGGAATTCCATTGGAAAATGAGTAAGAGAATCCTAAGGTATGTTTATGGAACCAAAGGATATGGTGTTTTTCATGATGAAACAAATGATTTTGGGCTGATTAGTTATAGAGATAGTGATAGGGAAGGAAATTTTGATAATAGGAAGAGTACTTTTGGATATGTATTTCATATGAGTCTGGGTGGAATGTCATGGACTTATAAGAAGAAACCCATTGTAGCTTTATCTACAAAAGAGGCTAAGTATGTAAAAACAAATGTAACAATATATCAAGCTATTTGGATGAGAAGGATCTTGGCAAATTTGAAGGAAGAACCAGAGGATGGACCCACAATATTTTGTGAAAATATTTCCTCAATAGCATTGAATATTTTAATCATTTGTTTCACAGAAGAAGAAATCACATTGAAATCAAGTATCAACTTATAAGATAATTAGATGATAATGGTGAAATAAAAATGGAACTTTTTAGGTCGGAGTAGTAGCTAGCAGATATTTTCACTACGCCATTGTGCAAGGAAAGTTTTGACCACCTAAGGAGAAATATGGGTGTAGTTGTTTTGGATCAAATATGATCTTTGTTTATCATCTTCGAACAAAAAGGGATTTCTAGAAATCTGATTTTTTCCTGAGCCTCTAATGCCCACCTACATGTCAGGAGCTTCCATAAGTAAACAATAGGCACGGAATGTAACCCATATATAATTGGCTCATAATATTGCAGATCATGTGCAACAACAATACTCAAGTTAGTTAATGTTGGTAGTTGAGTTTGAATTTTGAATTTGTGGGGAAAATATTTTTTGGACAATACAAGACAAAAGGAAAGAATGTCTTTGCAAATTTTTCTATGAATTGTGAAGTGTATGCAACAATAATGGAATGTTTTTTGTGTATTGTGTGATTTAGAGAATATTACAATAGTAATTGTATGTTTTTATTATTGAGAAGTGATTGCTCTAGACATTTTGTAAGGGATATAAGTAGCTCTAGGTAGTTTGTATGCAACCCAATATAACTACAAGTTAGGTTTTTAATTAGAAGTTTTCATTTTGTAGATTGTATTTTTAGATTTGTAGTTTGTTTATTATAAAAGTTATTTTTATATTTAAATTGAAAGAAAGAAAGAATCAAGATTGTAGGTCTCCATTTTTTTGTGTCTCTATTTGATTTAGTATTTCTCTATGCAATCCAAATGATTGGGAAAAAATTTACACTCTATATGTATTTACTTTGCCTTATTTTAGGGGATTTAAGTTTTTGGTTGGTATCATAGCATTTTGATTTGAGGTTTTAGATTTTAGAGAGATTCTAAAATATTTACAATTATTATAGCCAATTAAGAAAAACTTTAAAATGATATGAATATATTTTTATGACCATTACACTAATATTATATAAATTTATGATGTTACACTTTAGCTTCTTGGAAGACAAGAAATATAATTATAAAAGTAGTGTATTAGAGCTTCATTTCTATCTCATCTATCTCTAATTCCATACCACTGAGAGAACTGATCAACAAAAGAAGGAGATGTATGGTCATACGAAGGCTTTCATATTAGAAATGGAATATATAGACATTAATTATACTAGAGAAGCATTATGGGAACTTTTTAGACATCTTAAGGTCCAGAAAATGCAAAAGTATGGTGATGAGATGGAAAATTTGTTGAGAAAGAATAGGTGGGTGAACATAACGCATCCTAGAATCAAAAATAATATCAAGTGGGAGAACATTAAAAGAAGAACATTGCAACTGATAATTGAAGAGGGGTTGGGAAAAAAAGGAAAGCCTAAAGATGTAAAAATATGTAATAGAATTTGAAGTTCCTCATCCATCATATCCCCATCGTGTC
This sequence comes from Thuja plicata, assembly GCA_018584345.1. NCBI lineage: Eukaryota > Viridiplantae > Streptophyta > Pinopsida > Cupressales > Cupressaceae > Thuja > Thuja plicata. The sequence continues at coordinate 145,371 of MU228489.1, forward strand.
ATCTTCATTCAATAGGAAATCCCTTCATATACTCTACCTAGTGTACAAGTGGTCCTTGAGGCCACTATCTTTTCTAGTCAAATGTATATAACCTCTCTTTCACAACCACTTTATTATAGGAACTTCCTTGCAAATGGTGTGTTGCCCCACTTTTGGTCTGCATACCTTTAGACAAAAGTGGATGTTTAATGTGTAGTAGTGGTCTTGAAAGTTCCATGTGAATCCTAAGTCTAAGTCTAGCTTTCCCTTTAGGCTAAGAGACCTTTATCAGATTTCCCAAATTTGTCATCTCTTTTTGTGAGCCTGAGGGAATATGTATCTAAGGTCATGTTTTCATTGGGTAGGTTAAGTTCCCAATCCAGTAAAGGCCATGGTTTGAATATTTCTAACATCAGTCTTACATGCACGTGGATTATTTATCCATAACTCTTCATTTTGCAGCATTGGCAAAAAATTGGGTTCAGCCTTCGCCACCAGTGGAAAAGCATTAGCGGAGTACATTTTTTGCAGATGACTGCTCTGTGATGTCTTAGCTAGAAGTGCAGTTCTAAAATGGATCACTTAGACTTAGAAGGACTGCTATGTCAGAAATACACCTCTGCAGGCTGAGAGGAATGATTAAACAAAAAAGGAATCTAAGAGAAAAGTCTGCTGGCAAAAAAGAAGAAAATGACTTCTTCACTACTCCAATAGGAGGGTTTCGACCCACAGACTACATTTTCCACCAAGCCATTAAAATGAAGGGATTTTAAGGAAGAATCTATCTCATAAAGAATCCAAGATATAAAGAAGGCCGATGAAATCAACACACGTCATTTTGGCACCTCGACAGGCCAAATATCTCCTTTGGTGGATTTTCGAATAGAGATCACTCCAAAAGCATTTCTCCACCCAAAGGAGAAGTGGAAAAGTAATTTTTTGCAACCTCAGGAAAGTTACCCTTATGGTTACTAAAGTGAAAAGAAACTTTCTCAATGGCCCGTAAGAGCAAAGTAATTAATCCAAATAAAGTTGTTTTACTTCATAATAGAATATTTTCATTAATGTCTAGGTCTTTTCATTCGTGTGGTGTGGGAAGTCGGTCATTAAACCGTAAGAATTCAAAATTTATAAAATTAGTTGAATGTTGCGAACAGAAGCTACCATTTGTTTGTCAAATATTTTGAATTTGAAGCCTTTGATGCTAATCATTCTTTACCCCCGCATTCTCGAGAGATATTCTTAATTCCTGAATCAAATCATTCAAAGCATGGCTTCCAAATTTATGGGATTTGACAGAATGAATAGAATCACTTATGAATTGTATAAGATTTTAGATACATCCCTGAAGTTCTTTGATATGCAGAGCTTTCAAAGAAGTCTAAAAGCATATCAAATGCATCCCATCACTGAGAAACTAAAGGAGAGTGGATTAGTTGAAGCTGCTAGTTTTGTTGTGGTTGTTTAAGCTCCTGAGTTGATCTAGGAATGCATAGATCGATACAACCCAGACACTAAGAAAATTATCTTGCCCAATGATATGGTGTTGCTATCTATCGATAGAGAATCGATTCAAAACTCACTTCACATCCCAGAGCAAGATGAGTATTCAGAAATGACATACAGTTGGGCAGTAACTGAATATATAGTTAAAAAGTATGTTTGGAAAAAGGAGATAATGAAGGTATGGTTTCAAGAGCCTAAAAGCACCAAAGGGAAGTTGCCAAAAACACTATATGGAGCTAATCTGAAGCTGGAAATTATAGACATCCTAGTGCTACTCCACAGGATCAGAGGTGAGAGTAAGGCGCTAAATTTTGTTGACTATCATTTCTTCCTAGTTCAGGTAATCTGCTGCTAACATCACTTTATTGATTGGGCCCTTATGGTAAGTGAGAACCCCTTGGCAGCCCTAGATAGAGCTAGGCGCCAGAATGAAATTTACATATCTTCAGTCCTTTTATATATTCTCGCTACAATCCAAATTTGGCTAGGACTTCCTAGATTAGAGGAATTTCCCAATGATGTTAAGAGTTGCGAATTTTTCCCCTCTTTGTAATTACACAATAGTTATGTTGAGTATCATTGGGTTAATGATGTGGTTACAATGAGACTATGCAGGGAACTACAAGGTTGTCCAAAGAGGAGATTTTCTCCTAAATCCATGTCTTTTATCAGCTGATTCGGATGCTATTTTATTCAATTCAGAGATTTCTCATACCTTCGTCTTACAGGTTTTGATAACTTCCCTTTGAAGATGCCCGGATATCCTATGGATATGATCATGCTAGTAGAAGTGATGAGACAAGTGCTACAAGTGAATTTGATCTATGCTGATGCTAGGAAGAAAGGCTATGACTTCCCCATGACTATCGGAGCCTACAGTTGTGCATCCTGGTCTGAGGCGAGGAATGTTCTAAGGACATTGTCAAAGTGGTTTCCATTAGAAACCTATGATGTTCTGAGCTGACAATATGATCGAATTAATTATGATCATGATTACCTGCAAATTAGCCGAGCTATCCATCATACAGATGATATTGAAGACTACTAGGCCAACTGTAGAGATGATTTGGAGTGCAGAGATAGATTTTATACCAGGCTAACCATTGAACAAATAAAAATTTTTAAGGTCAATCTTGTAGTTGAGGGGCTAGTGGATGATAGCCACCACATTTATGATAATACATATCTCGAGAAGATTAAACCCCTCTCCATCAGTTCTGAGCCTACTCTAGATCAAGCCATCGGTGACTTGAAGAATCTAATGAGTGCTATTTACTAGAGGACAGAGAAGTGGGTTGAATGGACGGTAGGAAGAAGGAAGAGGTCAAAAAGGAAGCCTCCTACTCAAAGGACCTCGACAAAGGATACTTCCAACATTGCAATGACTTCTTCGGTGATACTCCCAACTATGACCCAAATTTCTTCTCAGCCGGCCAAGGGAGGCAATGAACCTCTTGAGAAAGAAGTTCAACCCAAGAAGACATGTGGAGAAGGCCCACTTCCAGATCTTGGGTCAACTAAAGAAGTGTTTCCCACGGACTTGGCTAAGCCAACAGAAAATCCCACCAAAAGTGTAGAACCTGAGAAATCAGTTAAAGCTATTACTAAAGATGCTCAAGTCACCACTTCAACCCAAGGCTCTCCAAGGAGAGGGTCCCCTATCATAATATAAGTGGGTGAAGATAATCCCTCAACCACAAAATTAGAAGAAGAGGCTGGGAAAAAGCATAAGGTTGCCTCAGTCGCCAAATTGGTGTCCTCTTCTCCTACCTCGGTAAACCCATTTGCTTCAAGACCAAAGTCAACACCTCCAGTCATTAGGAAACTATTTATAGAGGAGTTGGTCTCTGCCACTATGGTCACCATCACTGAATCATGGATAGAGAACACTTTGGAGCACAAAAGAAAGAGAGCAGAAGAAAGAGCTCCTATCAAAGACACTTTAGCTCAAGCCTTGCAACCGGGCACCATTACAGCAAAGGCTAAGAAAGTGAAGACACTGTCCACATTGGGAAGAGACCTAGAGACTAGGAACTTCACTATGGAGGTAGCAAAACCCATGAAGGAGGGTCGGTTTGAATATTTAACTCCTTTGGATTTTGAGCTACACTCATTTGACATGGGTTTATCCCGACATGATACCAAAGTGGATTGGTGGAAATCCACTAATGTAGTAATTGAAGAAGAGCAGGAAGAGCTTAAAATGGTAAAGGTATATCTTAAGGCCAAAGTCAGTGAACTGACTAATTTCATCTGGCATTTGGTCACTCTCATTGTCAGTATTCCTAGTACTATGACCATATTTGATCCCAATGCCGTGGAGAATCAAGCCATAATAGCCAAATTTCAAGAGGATAGGAACTTTGTACAGATCAACAAGGGATGGGTTGAGAGACTCAAATCTGAAGGATTGGCAGTTGTCAAGAAACTAGGTAATGCTCTCTTAAGACTAGAGGCGAAAAGGAGAAACATTGAAAAGAATTTAAAAACTCTTGCATCTGAGAGAGTGAAGTGTTAGGAGTGCATAGTCACACTCCATGTGGCAGTAAATATGAAGACCAAAGAGGCGTTGAAAGCCAAGATTCTAAAAAAAGGAGATGAACCTCTAATCAAGTGGCTTCAAATCCTAGAGTTCAAGATTGAGATGATCATTCAGGATGAGACGGAGTTGCAGCAGGTAGATGTTAAGATCAAGGAAGAATAGAACAAAGACTTTAAGATTCTTCAAGGTCTGCACATGGAATCTCAAATGAGTGGACAAGGAAAAGAAATGATAGGGTTGGCCAATATGTAGAAATCATTTTCTGATTATGTCCATAAGCTGTCAGAGCAGTTCTCAACCCATTTGGACAAGGTGTCAGAAATCAAGCGGTTGAGTGGATGTATTTATAAAGCCATGGAAGAACTGAAAGACCGGAAAGATGCAATCAAGAGCCTAGCTAAGGAGCATTCTAGGTGGCTCATCCTATATACCAATGTCTATGTCAATAGGCATGAGGAGCTTATCAGAGTTATTATAGCTGTCACTACCTATAGTGCTAAATTAGGCAAAGGGAATGAAACTGAAGCTTGAATAGATTCTCCCTTTGTACTAAATCGTGATGATTTTGTAACTAATAAACTTTTGTTTGTCATTCCTGCTAAAAATAAGTTGAAATATTTTTGGTTACCCTTTTTGTAATGGTCAAGACTCAAATTCTATATGTAATATTTCTAAAATCAATACAAGGGTCGGCTAAATTTTGGTGTGAAAGATAGCATTTTGCTGAGTCAATTGTGTGTCTAAATACCATTTCTTTAACTATTCCATTTTCATTCCATTTATCTTTCTATTGAATTTGAATGTTTCTTTGAAGTTAGATTTACAATTTGTATTCGAACCAGGTTTTTGTATTATGATTTGATACAGTTAATTTAGGGGAAGATCTGTTGTTATCCTAAGTTGGGAAACATTTCTGTGATATAGATTGATTCATTGTCATTTCATTATTAATCTTTAGTCTTGCATTTTCATTTTTAGTAGAACTTCATGTATTACCAGTTTTGGGAGTTAATCTGATTGATGAAATCTCAAAGTTGGCTAGATTTAGAGTTGAGTTTACCCTGCCCAAGCTCTTTCTTGTCTAGGTTAAGCTTGGTTTACCTCTTCTGTTCTTGGGTCAAGAACATACCCCTGTTACATTAGGAAAGATCAAAATTCACTGAAAATTGTTCATATAAGGGAGCTATACCTTTAAATTCAGAGGGAAATTAGTTTACAGTTACAATTTCCCAACTGTTGTATTCAATTACTTCTTCATATTTTGGCGTTTTAGAGTTATAACAAAGAAGAAAGTTTTGTTTACCAACAGATTTTTGGTGACTCTGCTAGGGAGTCAAATTGTTGTTATAACAGAAGTATATCATGAGGAAAGATGGTGATTTCCCATGAAAACATAATTCCTATGCTCCCACCGAATCTTGGATTCCAAGATGATCAAAAGGATCTTATTTCCTCACTAAATATTTTTTTCTAGAGGAGAAATCTAAGAAGGGCACAATTCCGAGCAGAGCGTGAAGCTAGGCCACAAAATTAGTTGAAAACTTGGAGCCTAAAAGGTTTCTCAAGAGTACAAGGAAGGAAGGTAGTACAGACCCGGTCTTTGAGGGACTCACAGATATTAAATTTTCTCTTTTACAAGTACCTCACCAAGGAAACAAAACCGCAAGGAGCCAGAGTAGACCTTCTTCACCTCCTACACAGTCTACTCAGTTGTCCACCACTTGCCAAGTGTTAACTTTACATGGAGTAGTTTCCCCTCCTATTATCAATCTAACACCCTATCTACCCCAAGTAGCTGTGGCACTTCCTTGGGACGCTAAAGTCAGACCTCTGCAATTAGCAACATATAATCCTCTTCCTTCAAGTTCTAGAAAGAACTTTCCCAAAATTTCTGGAGATAGGAAAGTATCTACAAACGAGCACATTGCTGCATTCTTCACTTTAGTTAATATCCTAGTAGTAAAAGAAAAGATGTGGCCATCAGATTATTTGTTGAGACTCTTGTTGAGGGTGCTTCTGATTGGTTTCACCATTTACCTAATTCTTCTATCACAGATTGGGCTTCCATGAGATTTTCCTTTGAAAGAAGGTTTAAAACTACTGAAGATGAGCATGTCCTATTGACGCAACTAATTTCTATCAAGAAAGAACCTTCTATCAGTATGAGGGATTTTATAGCTAAATTCAATAAGCTTGTAAATCATATCCTAGTGGCCGACAGGCCAACAATGGGAAATTTGAAAAAATTCTTCATAAGTGCTATGCCACCAGAAATTAATTATGATCTAAGAAGGGTGAACCTTGTAGATTTGGATGATACACAAAGAACTATTGTAGAACTTGAAGACCATATGTTCTCATCTGGGAAATGGAAAAGAGAGATACAATCTAGAGCTATTAGTAGTAATAATACATCATTAGATGAGATGATTCAAAAATTGTCTAATGAATTTGTTTCCTTCAAGAGGCAACTTCCCAGATTTAATAATCCCTACCAGTGAAACTTTTAGGAGCAACCTGGGAGAAACAACGAGGGGAGGAATATTGATGGAAAGGCATTATAGTTGATGGCTCCACCACAAAGGCTAGCTATAGAAGCCCCTCCTAAAAGAGGAAACATGTGTGCCTTTCACCTGACCATGGATCACAATGGAGAGAGCTTCCCTAATGTAGCTCGTTCTTGGAAAATGCATCAGACTGATGAGTGGAATGCTGGGGTGTTCGGGGTTGAACCAGATTCATACTCGCATGGAAACTCTGTAAACTTATATTTAGAGTATGAATCAGATTTAGAACAAGAAGAAACATGCTACGCTACCATAGACGGGACTTATTATACACTCTTGACCCAGAGTCGGAAGGATAAAAGTCCTGCTTCAACACCTCCACTTAAAAATAATGAGGCCTCTACCTCTTATTGTAAGGAGGCCAATCGAGGAGTGAGAATTCTACAACCAAGTAAGGAGAAAAGCTCTTTTGACATTATTCAATTCTGTAAAGATTCCAAAATTCAAATTTCTCCTATAGACTACCTTAAGTCTGATCCCATAGAACTGCAAAAGCTAGTAGATTACTGTAAAGAATGGAATCTAGACATAAACCAAAATGTCATGACTACCATAGAAAATGAGTCCATATTTTCAGAACCAAAGAAGCAAGGGGAACCTTCTATGTTGGCCACTTTCCCAGGAAAAAATCCTGACCCGTTCTATGTGTCGTTATATATTAATGGTTGCAAGTTAAGCGATTACGTAATAGATTATGGAGCCTCAGACAATGTAATGCCATCTACTGTAGCTAAAGCTTTAGGAATTACTCTCACTAAAGCCCATGGTAGGTGTTACTCTATGGATTCCAAGCAAGTACCCCTAGTTGGCCAAATTAAAGATGCTTAAGTGGCCTTGGCAGCACACCCTGAGAGGAAAATGTTGTTAACAATCCTCGATGCTGATATACCCACTAGTTATGCTCTACTGTTAAGCAGGAGTTTCTAGAGAGACCTTGGAGGGGAGATAAAGCTGGATTGGTCTCAAGATTTAATCCCAGTAGGCAATAAAAACATAAAATTGGTCCCGGAGGAGAAAGCTAAGTTCACAGTACTAAAATTTGATGACCCTAAAACTCAAATTCTATATCAAGAATTGGAATTTGGTAACTATATGTTGTTCACTATTGATCATGATGAGGAGATGGATCTTGGAAAAGAGGAAAAGAATTTTTCCATTGAAGAAATGCCACCATAGATCTGGACTCTCAAATTCGATGGCAGTTGTGCATCGTCAAGATCTTGTGCAGGCATAATCCTGATATCGCCAGATAGTATATGTGATCCCCTGGCTTACAAATTGGAGTTCGGGAACACCAACAATACTGCCAAGTATGAGGCCCTTCTGTTAGGGATTATCAATGCAAAGGAAAAGGGTGTGAAGATCTTGAGAGCTCATGGTGATGCTGAGCTAATTGTACGCCAAATTAAAAATGAATACTCTGTAAATAATCATAGATTGAAGAACTCTAGAAATAGAGTATGGGATGAGATACAAGCATTGCATGCGTTCTTCATCGAATTTGTACCAAGAGAATTAAATTCCAAGGTAGACTCTTTAGAAATATTATCCTCATTACTCCTCCCTCACCTAGAGTTCAAAGATAAGAAATACCAAGTAGAAGTCATGTATCAACCATCCATACCTGACAATGTAGAAGATTGGCAAGTGTTCAAAGATGACCAAAGCCTCCTTCTATTTCTCAAGAGCGGTGATGAATTCCATAAAGACATTCCCAAAAGAACTAAAGGAGACCGTCAGGACAAGGAAAAGAAGAATAAGTCAGATATCATCCAGCTACAAGGAAATATCATCCCTCCCCACTTAGTTACACTTGAAAAACTCTTCAACAGGCATGACACATTTCTTAAGAAGAAGAGAATCAAGAGAGGTCCTACCACTGGTGAATATGAGGGAATGAACATAAGAACCAAGAAATATCCCAAGATGATCAACATTGGGAAATGTTGCACTGAAGAAGAGAGGGAAGAGGCTAGGAAACTCTTCCTAGAATACCAAGATGTTTTCGCCTAGAGTTACAAAGATTTGAAAAGTTTTATGAATGGGAAATTCAAACACCATATTCCTTTGAAACATGAGGCAATTCCATTCAGACAAAAACAAAGGAATTAAAACCCCAAGGTTGCTAACACTATATTCAAGGAAGTTGATAAAATGCTCAAAGCAAAGATCATATACCCTATCCATCATTCTACCTGGATAGCGAATATAGTGCCTGTGAGGAAGAAGAATGGAGAGATAAGAATCTGTGTTGACTTCAGAAACCTTAATAAATCTTCCTTGAAGGAAATTTATGCTCTCCCCAACATGGATCATCTCTTGCAAATCATGGATGGAGCCGAAATGATGTCTATGTTAGACAACTTCTCGAGGTATAATCAGATAGAATTTGAGAAGGGAGACCAACATAAAATGACTTTCACTACTGCATTGAGCACCTTCACATATCACAAAATTCCATTCAGGTTAATCAAAGCCAGGGATACCTTTCAAAGAGGCATGGACCTTTCCTTCAGTGATATGAAGAACAAAATCATTGGTACGTATCTGGACAATCTTACTATATTTTCGAAGAAAAGAGTAGATCACATAAATGACTTAAGGAGAGTATTGAAAAGGTGTCAGAAAGACGAGATTTCATTGAATCCCAAGAAGTCAGTTTTCTATGTAACTGAGGGGAAATTTTTGGGTCACATTATCTCCCAAGAAGGCATAAGGATCGACCCAAAAAGAGTAAGAGTCATCCAAAAATTGAGCTTACCTATGAACAAAACTAGAGTGAAATCATTTTTCAGCCAGGTAAACTTTCTTAGAAGGTTCATTCCAGATTTTTCTGAAATCACCAAATGCATAGTGGACATGATGAAAGGAAATGTGAGTTTCAAGTGGAATGATCCTGGTAAACAAGCTTTTAGAAGCATAAAAGATGCCATAGCCAATACTCCTGTGTTATGTCACCCACATTATAAGAAATATTTCATAATCTATTGCTATTCTTCTAAACATACTCTATCAGTCATCCTCATACAGGAGAACGAAGAAGGAATTCAAGATCCTATTTCTTTTATGAGCACGCCTCTGAAAAACCATGAGCTGTGGTACTCTCAGACTGAAAAACATTCTTTTGCAGTTGTAAAGGCTTTGAAGAATTTCATATTCTACATTTTACACTCTCATTCTCTGGTATATGTGCCTGATATTACAGTAAAAATTATTTTGACTCAACTGGACAGAGTATGTAACAACAGAGGAGCATGGGTGGCTCAAACCCAAGAATATAATATAGAGATCAAGCCCACCAAGTTGGTGAGGGGAAATTCATTGTGCAAGGAAATAGTGGAAAACCAAATGGATGAAGACCCAGAAGCTGTACACTTAGTCTTGGCAGTAAGTATGCAAGACCCTTGGCTTGAAAATATCGTGTATTTCTTGACATATGGTGAATGCCCTGAAGGGTTAACTTCGAAGAAAAGAAGGGATCTAAAACTAAAAGATTCTAAATATGTAATCTAGGAGGATAGATTTTATAAGAGATCTATAGATTCCTTTGGTGTGTTGACATACAACAACAGGAGAAGTTGTTGAAGTTGTCTCATGATGAAGCTTGCGAGGGAAACTTCTCCTCATTAGTCATAGCATTCAAGATTCTAAGATAGTGTTATTACTGGCCAGGAATGTTTGGAGATGCATATCATTGGGTAGAAAGGTGTGAGAAATGAAAAATTTTTACGGGAAAACCATAGTTAGTAGCACTACCTATGAGACCAGTGATAATTGAAGGTCCTTTTCAGCAATGGGGTCTTGATTTTATTGGCCCTATAAACCCCATGTCCAGTGCAAGACATGTTGGAAAGTTGAATATACTAGTGTATATGACTCTATTTAGTGTTTTAATTATGGAAATAAAGTCATATGAAGTGTTGGATTCAGCACACATTATCAGAAGATCATAAATTGGCTAAGTACAAGAAATTGGACAGTTAGCAAAGTACCAGAAGAACAGAGCATCAGTGCATATGCAAATGACCAAGTTAGGGAATGTTCCTTTGAAGATAAGATTGTAATTATGTATTCATGCTAATTCTAATAGAGCATGATCAGATCTGGAAGTATGAAGAAGTTATAGCAAGATGAAGTGACTGAGACAGTAAAGGGCAAAACAGGACAGAGCAAGGAACAAACTGTTATAGTTTTGATTAGCGTGTTTTCATTTTTTAATAAAATTATATGTTCCTTGGAAGATAAGCTTATGAGTATGTTTACATGATAATTCTAAGAGAGCATGATCAGATCTATAAGTATGAAGAAGATATAGCCAGTTAAAGAGGTACAACCAGTGAAATGCCAAAACAGGACAAAGATCATGGAAAGAGCTGACAGAGATTGTTTTGGTACATAAGTTTTACTTATCCTAAGGAATTGAATCCTTGTATTAGTGATTTTTAGTGATCTAATCATGTGTGGTTAAAGTCACATAACTTGATTCATCCAAAAACAAAAGTTAGAGCTAATTTGGTGGAGCGGACTGTGTGAAAAGACATGTTTGTTCGGTTTGAGTAAAGCAGTTGTAATTAATGTTGCACCGACTTAATGAAGGGTTGCATGCTTAGTTAATTGATCAAGATAGATGGTAAAAGGTTTCCTAAAGCTGAAATTTTTGTTTCCTTTGAGGAATTACTTATAGAAGGTCATTTGTGATCGGAAAAGTTGCGAAAGCCAGAGATAAGAAAAGCAGAGCAGAGTGTAAAAGCAGCAGAGCTATATCTGTCATATGTTGATGATATAGATATTGAAGTAGAAGCTTTCAAAGTGTAGTTAAGATTTTTATAGTTCTTTAAAAGAGGTTAAAGCATCAGCACACAAAAGGAACTGATTAGACAAGCAGTGTCACAGTAGCATTTCACCTTCCAGATACAGTGTGTATCAAAGATCCAGAAGGTTATAACCTTCACCATTTGAGTAGTGTGCTCTTGGACAGTGATTCCACCACCCCTAATAGGGTTATTGTAAAAGAATCCTAACAGGGTCTGACCCTAACAAGGTCACTATACTTCATGTATTGTGAAGACAACTCCTAACAGGGTTAAGGATCTTCTAATAAAGGATCATACGAAACTAGTACAGAATATTTGTGGGTACTGGTTCCCACCAGGGTTTTCACTTGGATTGGGTTTCCCCATAATCATATTTGGTGTTATGAGTTTTGTATGTTTATCTTACTTACATTGATATTTATTTCAGTACTTAAGCATTAAATTTAAGATTCAAGATAATAAGAAAAAGTATTAATAGATAGATCACTAATTCAACCCCCCCCCCCTCTCTCAGTGATCGTAATCCAAAAAATTTGTATCAGAGCTCTGGTCCTCAAAAAATAAGTTTAACCATTTGAGGAGATCATGGACAAGGTAGAAATGAAACACCTGAAAAAGAATCTTGAAGCATCCCTTGAAGAACTTGACACATCTGAAAAAGAAAATGAAGATCTTAAATGAAAATTTAATGGCATGCAAATACTTATCAACAAACTAAAAAAAGAATTAACAAATTGTTCTTCAAATGATTTGGTTGAAGTAGTCAAAAAAGTTGAATGAAGAAAATTCATCTCTGAAGGATCAGATTGAAGAATTAGATGAAAAGCTATGTAACAATCAAGACGTCTATGATGATCAAGTCAAAGTGAATAAGCAGTTAGATGAAGAACTGAAACAAGAAAACATGGAAATCTTGGAGCTAAGAAACAACAAAGAGAAGATGGAATCTGAATTGATTGCAACAAAGAATCATATTGACAAGTTACACACAAGTAAGGATCTGATAGAATCAGAGTTGCATGCTCAAAAGCTTAAAGGAGATACCAGCGGTATAGGATACAATGAAGCACAAATTCAGATTGATGCCATGCGAGAAAGAATGAAAGCACCAAAGGACATCACAGATACTAAGGAGATTGGAAATCAGACTAAAGACAATGTTGAACCACCTAAGGATGAATGCAAGCTAGTTGACCGTAATTTTTCTACCTATAACAAGCATGGACATATTGCAAGGAATTGTAAAGAGGTAAGACCCTTCAATGGTTACTGTTATTCATGCAATAAATTTGGTCATAGAGCTATGAATTGTAAAACAAGTCAGAAGAACAAAAGTCAGAATAATCAAAGAAATCAGAATCAGCAAAAACAAAGAAGTTATCCTCAGCAAAATGTTAGAATCCCTCAGAACATTACATGTCAGATATGTAATTACAATGGACACATAGCCAAGAAATGTAGCATGATGAATAACAACATCAGACCTCCTATCATTTTTCATTCATGTGGAAAGGCTGGACACATCTCAAGGTCTTGCAGATCAAGAATAAAAGGACAAGAGAATCCTAAGAAGTCTTTGTTTGAGGAATCAAGAGAAGTTAATTTTGTGGAAGCTAAAGCTAAATCAGATAAAATATGGGTCAAAGTAAAGAAGGATAATGAAGAGAACAAGGTAGTAGATGCATCCTCAATGGACGCACCTTCTACTTTTGGTTAGTTGACCCTCATGGTCTTAGGGGGATCTATTCTAGCTCTAAACCCCTGTGTGGCTGGTATACTCACCATTTGAGTATATGCCTTGGATTAAAATTGTTTGGTGACATTGTGATGCAGCATGCAAGAGAACATGGTCTAAATTTTTATTAGGAACAAAAATGGAAGTTACAGTTGCTTTCTGTGTCTACACTAAAAATATTAATGGCGAAAATCTACTTTGAAATCACCAAGTCCTCACTTGTGGTAAGAATAAATGATTGGAGATCATAGAAGCCCTAGAAGTCATATTTTTAATGCATTATAGTTGTTATCAACAACGAATAAAGGAGATTGATAATCATCATTTGTTAAGAAAAGTCATTCTAGTTTGAAATGAAGCCCAAGCACGGACACGTCATTTTGGAAATTAGTTGAAAACTTACTTAGCAATCAAGTAAGTGGTTGGATAATCAAAGGAGCACTTGTTGTTGAGTAGCAAAGCATCACAATTACATTCTTCAGTAGAGATTGATATCAATAAACTCTTTGAAACATCTTGGAAGTGATTTATCAGTATGCTTTAGCGCATGAATTTCATGAAGCGGAGTGGGTCAAAATATTGTTGAGCAGTGTTCTATGTGGGAGTATCAGTCTAGCCATTGGAGATATTTTTTTTGGAGCCAACCTGATGTTATCCTTGGAAGAACATACTTATTATTGATCATCTAAGTGTGAAAACAACAAAAGAGTGTTCACGTAAGAGGATAGAAGATACAATTTGAAATATCATGTGAAGAAGCAAATAAAACTATTATGACAAGTCCACAGGATTCTGTGCCCATGGCCAAGGACATGGAGGATACATTTGTGGTTGATAATGTTGAAGTATCAATGGAAACAATGGATATTGATCTAGACAAACATTTGTGAGAACTCAAGAGGCTGAGAGTCTTTTATATCAGAAATAAGATATATTGATTTAAGATATCATAGAAAAGGAAGCAGAAAAAGAGAAGACTGAAGTGATGGACAGTTCATCATCATTGTTGTCAAGTTTGACACCCATAAAAGACTTAGACTCTTGGGGAGTAAATAAGTAAAGGGGAGTATATAATCTGAAGGAGTTATGAAAAATAGATTAGATATTGCAGAAGAGAAGTATATGAAGAAGAGACTCAATGAATTGGTTAACAACTTTACACTTGGTCTTAGTTCACTAAAGGTTGGTCAAGCATCCTTGAAAGAGTTTGCAGCAAAAGGAAGAGAAGATAATATCAAAGGGAGAGTAAAATAATGTACAAAATATGGAGTCTATCATATGATCAAGGTCCTAGCACAGACTTGGAGAAGATGGAGGAGATACAATATGTATTATGCGCCCATCTACAGATTATTGCATTTTGGGAGAAAGAGATCCAAAAGTTGCAAATTGCATATCCAGATGTGTATGCTGAGTAAGTACATAGAAGTGTTTTTGAGCACCATTGCCATTAATGTCAAAGGGGGAGTAGAGTATGAAAAATATGGAGTCTGGTAAGAGGGAGATATAAGATAGAGAGTGTTTTTATAAGAGTACAGATAGTAACTTCGCCATATTCCTTTGTTACCATTAATGAAAAAGGGGGAGATTGTTGGCAAGTTGACTATACTGGTGTATATGAATCTATTTAGTGTTGTCATTATGGCAACAAAGTCATTATCAGAAGATCATAAATTGGCTATGTACAGGAAACTAGATAGTTAGCAGAGTACCAGAAGAACAGAGCATCAGTGCATGTGCAAATGACCGAGTTAGGGAATGTGCCTTTGAAGGTAAGCTTGTAAGTATGTATTCATGCTAATTCTAAGAGAGCATGATAAGATATACAAGTATGAAGAAGTTATAGAAAGATGAAGTGACTGAGACAGTAAAGGGCACAACAGGATAGAGCAAGGAATATACTGTTATAGTTTTTATTAGCGTGTGTTCATTTGTTATTCAAATGCTATGTGCCTTGGAAGATAAGATTATGATTATTTTCAAATGCTAATTATAAGAGAGCATGATCAGATCTACAAGTATGAAGAAGATACAGCCAGTTAGAGAGGTATAGCCAGTGAAATGCCAGAACAGGATAGAGATCATGGAAAGAGCCGATAGAGATTGTTTTGGTATAGAAGTTGCACATATCCTCAGGACTTGTGTCCTTGGATTAGTTATTTTTAGTGATCTATTCATGTGTGGTTAAAGTTTCATAACTTGATTCATCTGGAAACAAAAGTTAGAGCTAATTTGGTGGAGCGGACTATGTGAAAAGACGCGTCTGTTCGGTTTGAGTAAAGTAGTTATAATTAATGTTGCACCATCTTAATGAAGGGTTGTGTGCTTAGTTAATTGATAAAGATAGATGGTAAAATTTTTCCTAAATCTGACATGTTTGTTTCCTTTTAGGAAGTACTTATACAAGGTCATTTGTGATCGGAAAAGTTGCGAGAGCCAGAGATAAGAAAAGCAGAGCAAAGTGTAAAAGTAGCAAAGCTATATCTGTCATATGTTGATGATATAGATATTGAAGTAGAATCTTTCAGAGTGTATTTAAGATTGTTATAGTGCTTTACAAGAGGCTAAAGCATTATCACACAAAAGGAATTGATCAAACAAGTAGTGTCACAACAGTAGTTCACCTTGCATATACAATGTGTATCAAAGATCTAGAAGGTTGTAACCTTCACCTTTTGAGTAGTGTGCTCTTGGAAAGTGATTCCACCACCCCTAAAAGATTTATTTTAAATACTCCTAATAGGGTCCAACCCTTAACAAGGTCACTGTACTTCATGTATTGTAAAGACAACTCCTAATAGGGCTAAGGATCTTCTAATAAAGGATCATAAGAAACTAGTACAGAATATTTATGGGTACTAATTCCCACTGGGGTTTTCACCTCCATTGGGTTTCCCTGTAATCATATTTGGTGTTATGAGTTGTGTATGTTTATCTTACTTACATTGATATTCAATTCAGTACTTAAGAATTAAAGTTAAGATTCAAGATAAGAAGAAAAAGTATTAATAGATAGATCATTGATTCACCACCCCCCCCCTCTTAGTGATCCTAATCCTAACAGGTCATACCTATATAATCACTACGACGGATTACTTCACAAAATGGGTGGAGGTGAAAGCAACCAAGAGAACTAATTTTCTTCTCAAGAAATCACATAATTTTTCTTAGAGTATGGCATCATGATCAGTCACTCATCTGATTATTTCCCTCAAGGGAACGGTCAAGCTGAATCCAACAATAAAAATTTGGTAAACATCATGAAAAATCTTGCACCAAACAACCAGAAAACTTGGCATAAGAAGATCTATGAAGCCCTCTAGGAAGATAGAGTGACTCCCAAAAGAGCCATTAGGGTGTCTCCTTTTGAACTTGTTTATGGGGTAGAAGCCAGTCTTCCATTACCATTAGAGTTAGTGACTTGCAAACTGAGAACAACCATGGAGGATGGTGTGTACCAAGATGGTTTAGAAAAGATGATTTTGTACCTGAAAAAACTAGAGGAAGAAAGGGATAAAATGGTTGATCATATCACACGACATCAAATGTGTGTGAAAAACTTGTTTGATAAAAAGATTAGACCCCATAAATTTATGGAGGGAGACATGGTGTTTTTATGGGACAAGCACAGGGCACCCAAAGGCATGCATCAAAAATTCAAAACACTGTGGAAAGGACCTTTCAAGATCCATCAAGTGTTTGAGAAGAATTCCTTTAAATTGACATATCCAAATGGTGAGGCACTACCCCTGATGTATAATGGTGAGGACCTAAAGCTCTATCAAATCTAAATTGAAAACACGTAACCCCTATATTGTACTATAGTTATGTTTAGTTCCTTTTTTTTTTTCCTAGTTAGGTTTCCTTTCTTCTTTCCTTTATGTGTCTTTCTTTAGTTTTGTTATGAGCCGCCTTTATTGAGCTTTGCAAAACCAAAGACTTGAGTTCCTTGCTTGGACATGTGAATGTCCAAGTCCCCAGATAGAGCCAGCTATTGCCCCACTTTTGGTCTGCATACCTTTAGAAAAAAGTGGATGTTTAATGTGTAGTAGTGGTCTTTAAAGTTCCATGTGAATCCTGAGTCTAAGTCTAGCTTTCCCTTTAGGCTAAGAGACCTTTATCAGATTTCCAAAATTTGTCATCTCTTTTTTTGAGCCGGAGGGAATATATATCTAAGGTCATGTTTTAATTTGGTAGGTTAAGTTCCCAATCTGGTAAAGGCCATGTTTCAAAGACTTCTAACATCAGTCTTACATGTAGGTGGAGTATTTAGCCATAACTCTTCATTTTGAAACATTGGCAGAAAATTGGGTTCGGCCTTCTCTACCGGTAGAAAAGCATCAGCAAAGTGTGTTTTCTGCAGATGACTACTCTGTGATGTCTTAGCGGGAAGTGCAGTTCTAAAATGGATCACTTAGACATAGAAGGACTATTGTGTCAGAAATACACCTATGCAAGCTGAGAGGAATGATTAAACAAAAAGGAATCTAAGAGATAAGTCTGCTGGCAAAAAAGCAGAAAATGGCTTCTCCACTACTCCAACAGGCAGCTTTCGACCCATGAAATATGTTTTCTACCAAGCCTTTAAAATGAAGGGATTTTGAGGAAGAATATATCTCCTAAAGAATCCAAGATATAAAGAAGGCTGATGAAATCAACACACGTCATGTTGGCACCCCGATAGGCCAAATATCTCCTTTGGCATATTTTTGAACAGAGAGCACCGCAAAAGCATTTCTCCGCCCAAAGGAGAAGCGAAAAAGTAATTTTTTGCCACCTCAGGAAAGTTACCATTATGGTTACTAAATTGAAAAGACACTTTCTCAACGGCCCGTAAGAGCATAGTAATGAATCCAAATAAAGTCATTTTACTTCATAACGGAATTTTTTCATTAATGTCTAGGTATTTTCATTTGTGTGGCATGGGAAGTCAGCTGTTAAATGGTAAGAATTCAAAAGTTATAAAATCAGTTGAATGTTGCAAACAAAAGCTACCATTTTTTTGTCAAATCTTTTGAATTTGAAGCCTTGGATACTAATCATTCTTTACCCCCGCATTCCCAAGAGATATTCTTAATTCCCAAATCAAATCATTTGAAGCATGGCTTCGAGATTTATGGGATTGAACGGAATGAATGGAATCACTTCTAAATGGTATAAGATCTTAGATACATCCCTGAAGTTCTTTGATATGTAGAGCTTTCAGAGGAGGCTGAAAGTAGATCAGATGCATCCCATCACTGAGAAACTGAAGGAGAGCGGATTAGTTGAAGCCACTAGTTTTCCTTTGGCCGTTCAAGCTCCTGAGTTGATCCGGGAATGCATAGATCGATAAATCCGAGACAGTAAGAAAATCCTCTTGGCTAATGATATGGTGTTGCTATCTATTGATAGAGAATCAGTTCAGAACTCGCTTCACATCCCAGAGCAAGCTGAGTATTTAGAAATGACATATAGTCGGGCGGTAACTAAATATATAGCTAAGAAGTTAGTTTGGAAGAAGGAGATAATGAATGCATAGTTTCAAGAGCCTAAAAGTGCCAAATTGAAGTTGCCAAAAACACTATATGGTGCTAATCTAAAGTTTGAAATCATAGACATCCTGGTGCTACTCGACATGATCAGAGGTGAGAGTGAGGTGCTAAATTTTGTTGACTATCATTTCTTCTTGGTTCAAGTAATCTTCTCCCAACATCACTTCATGATTTGGCCCTTATGGTAAGAGAGAACCTCTTGAAGGCCCTAGATAGAGCTAAGAAAAAGAATGAATTTTACATGTCTTCAGCTCTTTTATATATTCTGGCTACAATCAAAATTTGGCTAGGACTTCCTAGATTAGAGGAATTTCCTGCTGATGTTAAGAGTTATGAATTTTTCCCCTCTTTGCAATTACACAATAGTTATGTTGAGTATCTTCAGGTTAATGATGCATTTACAATGAGACTGTGCAGGGAACTACAAGGTTTTCTAGAGAGGAGATTTTCTCCTGAAGCCATGGCTTTTATCAGCCAATTTGGATGCTATTTTATTCAATTCAGAGATTTCTCATACCTTCATCTTGCAGGTTTTGATGACTTCCCTTTGAAGTTGCCTAGATATCCTACGGATATGATCATGCTGGTAGAAGTGATGAGACAAGCGATGCAAGTTAATTTGATATGTGTTGATGCCAGGAAGAAAGGCTACAGCTTCCCCATGACTATCGAAGCCTACAATTATGTGTCTCGGTCTGAGGCGAAGAATGTTTTGAAGACATTCTCAAAGAGGTTTTCATTAGAAACCTATGATGTCTTGAGGCCACAATATGATCCATCTAATTATGCTCGTGATTACCTGTAAATGAGCCGATCTATCCATCATGTAGATGACATTGAAGACTACTGGGCCAACTGTAGAGATGATTTGGAGAGCAGAGACAGATTTTATGCCAGGCTAACCATTGAACAAATCAAAAATTTCAAGGTTAGGATTTTAGTTGAGGGGCTAGTAGATGATAGCCAGCACATGTATGATAATACATATCTCGAGAATATTAGACCCCTCTCCATCAGTTCTGAGCCTATGCTAGATCAAGCCATCGGTGACTTGCACACTCTAATGAGTGGTATTTACCAGAGGATAGACCAGTGGGTTGAATGGGTGGTAGGAAGAAGGAAGAGGTTGGAAAGGAAGCCTCCTACTCAAAGGACCCTGGAAAAGATTACTTCCAACATTGCAATGAATTCTTCGATGATACCCCCAATTATGACCCAAAGTTCTTCCAGCCAGGGGAGGCAATGAACCTCCTAAGAAAGAAGTTCAACCCAAGAAGACATTTGGAGAAGGCCCACTTCCAGATCTTGGGTCAACTAAAGAAGTGATTCCCACAGACTTGGCTAGGCCAACAGAAAAGCCCACCAAAAGTGCAGAACCTAAGCAATCAGTTAAAGCTATTGCTAAAGATGCTCAAGTGGGCACTTCAGCCCAAGGCTCTCCAAGGTGAGGGTCCCCTGTCATAGTAGAAGTGGGTGAAGATACTCCCTCAACCTCAGAATTAGAAAAAGATGCTGGGAAAAAGTAGAAGGTTGCCTCAGTCGCCAAATTGGTGTCCTCTTCTCCTACCTCGGTAAAGTCATTTGCTTCAAGACCAAAGTCAACTCCTCCAGCCATTAGGAAACTATTTATAGAGTAGTTGGTCTCTGCCACTAAGGTCACCAGTGCCAAATCATGGATAGAGAACACTCTGGAAAAAAAAGAAAGAGAGCAGAAGAAGGAGCTCCCAACAAAGACACTTTACCTCAAGCCTTGCAATCGGGCACCATTACAACAAAGGCTAAGAAAGTGAAGACACTGTCCATATTGGGAATAGACCCAAAGACTGTGCACTTCACTATGGAGGTAGCAAAACCCATGAAGGAGGGTCAGTTTGAAGATTTAACCCCTTCAGATTTCGAGCTACACTCATTTGACATGGGTTTAGCCCAACATGATACCAAAGTGGATTGGTAGAAATACACTAATGTAGTAATTGAAGAAGAGATGGAAGAGCTTAAAATGGAAAAGGTATAGCTTAAGGCCGAAGTTAGTGAACTGACTAATTTCATCTGTTAGTTGAAAGCCAATACTCTGCTAAAAGGAGATGAACCTCTAATCAAGTGGCTTCAAAGCCTAGAGTTCAAAGATCGAGATGATCATTCAGGCTGAGACAGGGTTGCAGTAGGTAGATGTTAAGATCAAGGAAGAATAGAACAAAGACTTTAAGATTCTTCAAGGTTTGCACATGGAATCTCAAATGAGTGGACAAGGCAAAGAAATGATAGGGTTAACCAATATGTAGAAATCATTTTTTGATTATGTGCATAAGCTATCAGAGCAGTCCTCCACCCATTCGGACAAGGTGCCAGAACTCCAGCAGTTGAGTGGATGTATTTATAAAGCCATGGAAGAATTGAAAGACCAGAAAGATGCAATCAAGAGCTTGGCCAAGGAGCATTCCAGGTGGCTCATCTGATATACCAATGTCCATGTCAACAGGCATGAGGAGCTTATCAGAGTTATTATAGCTGTCACCGCCTATAGGGATAAATTAGGCAAAGGGAATGAAATTGAAGCTTGAATAGATTCTCCCTTTGTACTAAATCTTGATGATTTTGTAACTGATAAACCTTTGTTTCCCATTCCTGCTAAAAAGAAGTTGAACCATTTTTAGTTACCCTTTTTGTAATGATCAAGACTCAAATTCTATATGTATTATTTCCAAAATCAATACAAGGGTTGGCTAAATTTTGGTGTGAAAGATAGAATTTTTTCTGAGTCAATTTTGTGTTTGAATACCATTTCTTTAACTATTCCATTTGCATTCCATTTATCTTTCTATTGAATTCAAATATTTCTTTGCAGTTAGATTTACAATCTATATTCGAACCAGGTTTCTATATTATGTTTTGATACAGTTAATTTAGGGGAAGATCTATTGTTATCCTGAGTTGGAAAATGTTTCTGTGATATAGATTGATTCATTTTCATTTCATTATTAATCTTTAGTCTTGCATCTACATTTTCAGTAGAAGTTCATTCATTACCAGTTTTGGGAGTTAATCTGATTGATGAAATCTTAGAGTTGGCTAGATTTAGAGTTGAGTTTACCCTGCCCAAGTTCTTTCTTGTCTAGGTTAAGCTTGGTTTACCTCTTCTATTCTTGGGTCAAGAACATACCCCTATTATATTAGGAAAGATCAAAATTCACTGAAAATTGTTCATATAAGGGAGATGTACCTTTAAATTCAGAGGGAAATTAGTTTACGGTTACAATTTCCCAACTATTGTATTCAATTGCTTCTTCATATTTGGGCATTTTAGAGTTATAACAAAGAAGAACAATCTGTTTACCAACATGGTGTACATGAAGAGAAAACCAATCTGACTAAGACTTCAATGAGCGGGAGCGGGAGCCGTTTGAGCGGGAGAAAGGGATTTTCAAGTTCTGAGGGCTCAGGAAGATGTGATGAGGAGGAGGATGACGATTCAGACGGTCTGGGGAATGACAGAGTGTTTTCTTGGTGCGCTGATACTTCCTCTGCTGCCCCCAGGCTCTATTCTGGTGTCTTTTTGCCCTTTTCTATTGAGATTGGTCTTCTGGACCGGTCCAATGGGTTTGTCAGACCTCCCACATTCTCGGCGGTCTGTAGATCAATGGCGTCGTTGGCTGATTCCTGTTGCTCTGAGCTGCGGTTGTTCTGGGTCCCTGTCTTCTACCCCTGCCATGTTTCAGGCTTGGCTGTGGTATGGCTGTGGAGAAACTCTGTAAAACCTAGTTCCAGACTAGATGAGACTCAGGCTGCTCAATCCGTGGGCACCATGGGTGCCGTTAGATTTATGCTGGGTTCCTCCCACGGTGTCTGTTCCAGTTTGGTGGAGGGCGTCGATGATGTGTTGGGGTCTGAGGCCAGAGTCGGTGATTGTGGTCTGTATGCCCTGTTTTGGGGTTGGCTTCCCCTAAGTTGGAAACTGCCTTGTTTGTCTTACAAGTGGGTCGTGTTTGCTGGGGTGAAGTGGTCGGGATCCCTTGAGATTCTTGTTGTGCTGAGCGCTATTGACAAGAATGATAGGGATCTGCTCCCCTTGCTTCCCTCCTACTTTTCTTGGCCCTGGAGTGGTGCTGTTGTGGGTCTTTAGGTGATGATTAAGACGCCATGCTTGGTGAAGTTGTTCCTCTTGTTGTTGTTGGGCTACTTCACGGTGGATGGTGGGCCTTCTGGGGTACAGGTTCCTTTTGACGGCCTTGTGCTTTATGTGGTGGTTCTTTTTCTGCTGAGTGTTGCAGTGAGGGTTTTAGATGGGCTTCAGCTCTTGCGGTGGATGGCTCCAGGCCTGATGCTTCTTGGGGCTATGGTCCGGCTTATTATGGCTGTGGTTGTTGTTCTTAGTGTTGACCATGATCCTGGCCAAGCTTTCCTTGGCAACCACAGCATGTATAGGGGAGCTTATTGTGTTCGGACATTCTCTCCCTCCCAGGGATTTACTCTCAGACCTCTTCTGGGCTGGTTTGAGAAGTGTTTTGCTGGCACAGGCTTCTGTTTGCTTGCGTTACCCCCTTGATTTTAATGGGTGTGATGTTAGTCCTCTATTTTCAGTTTGTTGTGGATCTTCCCCCTTTTGCTGGAAGCGGTAGGGTTTTTCTTTCTTCTGGTGGCCAGGGGATGGCTGATAGTTTTCAAGGGCCCCCTCTGGTTTGGTGTTTTTGGTTGAAGCAGGCTGCTTGTTTGGAGGTTGGGATCCACACTGACTTTGAGCATCTTGTGTCTTTTTCCGAGCATAAGGCTTCGTACACTCTGTCTTCCACCTTCTTCATGGATCCTATGGAGGTGGATCAACTTCCTATTGAGGTGGAGAGTTCATTCATGATCATGGAGGCGGCAGATTCTCCTATTGAGGTGGAGAGTGTTTGGGCTTGTTTCTTTGTTCCTATTGAGGTGGAACACTTTTCTTTAGAGGTGCATTGGAAGACTGCCACTTGTTTGGTGCTCGACTGTCAGGACTATGGTGGGGATCAAGGTGTTGTCATTGTGCAGGCTAAGGTGCTATCTTTGTGCGATCATGTTCCTTCTTTAACTTCTGGGACGTCAAGAACTTATGGTACTACTGTGTATTGTAATTGGCTACTTCTGGCCTTGAATATCTTTGTCTCTACTCAACTTTTGGTTGACTGTGTGCTGACTATGGCTTTCTACTGGTTTCTTGACTTTCCTCCTTAACTGCTCTTTTGCTGTTGTGTTGCTGCAGTTTCCTTTGTTCCTGTTAATATGTTATTAACATGATCATTGTGACTCTACTCTGTTGTACCACAGGCCAGCACCCTCTTGCTACTTATTTAATCAAAAACATGGTGTACATGAAAATTTTATTCCTGCTTAATTTTGGCCAAGAAGAATTATTCCTAGCGTAATTTTTCTATTCCACAAAGATAGATTCTTATTACGACACATTAGAAATTCATCTGGACTTTCTTTTTTATTATTGAATAATAAGATATTATTAGAATTTCTCTAGTCATTATCATTAATAGTTTCTTTATGTTTTTCTTCCTTTAGCTCAAATGCTCATAGAGGATGATGATGAGGATTCTGATGGTGATGAGGTTTTTCATATCTATGAGAAGCAACGCCCCTTGTCTTCTAGGAAGAGGAAACCTTGCCCTACCCCTATGGGACATAAGAAAATTGTGTTGTCATATGATGAAGGCCCAAAATATATTACCTTAATTGACATTGTGTCAGATTTTTGGACCCTGGTACTAATGTAAAAGGAAAATTTTTTGTGAGGGCATCCCAATTGACTACTAAAGGAAAAGGGAAAATTTCTTGATGCTCCTCTATCATTGAAAATATAAATTCTTCCTAACAGAGAAATCTCCCTTATTAGCTTGAGTCTTGTGGTCTTACTGAGGATGTGGGTATTAATCTTCATATACCTACTAATGTAGGTAGGGATACTCTAAAGGAGTTGGGATCTTCCATGCGAGAAAATCCTACTATCAATGCTAGTCTCAAGAACCTGTTGGACAATCAGAGCTGACTATTTTCTTCAATTATTTTAGAGATTAGTATTTAGAAAGTGAAATATTACTCTTCCACCGATAATTTAGATAACATACTGTTTAATATGTTATCTTTGGTGAATGACATCAAGAACCTAAAGGAGGACCATGAGAAATGGATAAAATGTCTAGAGGATGATTATCAAAGGGTCTAGGATAAAATGAGAGCTATTGTGGTTGTGATAAAAAATATCATGGACAATACCATTGATGACCTTAAAGGTTGAATGAACAAGCTGAAGCACTCTTTGCCATTTCCAAAGTTAATTACCCCTCACCTATTGTTAGTATAAAGTCAGCCAAGAAGGCTAAAACCATGGATAATAGTGTAGAAAAGAGAGATAGAGTTCTATCAGAGGACATTGAAGTGGAAATTCTAGGATACAAAGAATACCTTGCTAGGCCCTACTATGAGGCTTCATAACAAGGAAAATGATACAAACTTTATGGATAGTATCATTAGGAAGGTCAAAAATATAAATGTTGATATCATTAAAAACAATGACAGTCTAGTGAAACATATGTAGTTTTGGAGTGTTTTCATTTTTGTTGTTTTGCAAGGATGTCTTACCCATTTTGGGGCGGGCTTCTTGGCATTTGTTTTGCATATGGGTCTCGGTTGGTTTCAGGTTAAGACTATTTTTGTTTTTTTGTTGTTAAACTCATATTTTTTATCCGTATAAAATTGAATTTCCTTTAATCAAAAATATAATAATGAATAACTTTAATTTTTAACTAAAATATCAATATAGTAAATAATTACAAATATAAATATAATTTTATTACATTATAATCTATTATTTATTGTGAAAGGAATATGTTAATAATTTAATGTATTTTCAATATATCTATTTTTATGTTATAGTTAGTTGATGTTTAGTAATTATGAATACATTTGGATGAGTATTAATCAATGGAGATGATTACGTTAAATAAAAAAGAATGTATTTTTAAAATAATATTTCTTAAAATTTTGTGTCACAAATAAGTATTGTGTGGAATTTTTTATAAGATTTAAATTATTTTAAAATATTCTTGTCAATTTAAAAATTTAAATTTTTTAAAATTGTGCACATAGAATATAAAAATTGAGTTTTATGACAAACTTAAATAAATAGTAGATTGAAATTATTTTCTAATCACTAAATAACCCTCAATTGATACAATAGTTCCATTAATAATACTAATAAAATATGAATTCAGTTTAAATAGTAATATTTAATTAATATGCATAAATCAATTAAAAATGGTAAACCTAAATATATTTAAAATATGTATACTAAATCCTATCTTTGTTCTATTACAAAAATTAAAAAGTATAGAAACTTATTTTACTAATATATTAGTCAATAAATCTAATAGTAAAACTCACACAAAACTATCGAAATGTGTCATAAATGAATTATTTCAAATTTCAAGCCTAAAGATGAAAGAAAATAATGAGAAGAGTAATTCGCATAATATATTATTACTGAATTTTATAAATTAGTAACAATAAAGTCCAGGTGAAGATAAAGAGAAAAGAAACAATTGTATTTTTAAATTTAATAGCATAAAGGCCCATTGGGGTAACCTTTCTTAACATTTAGAGTAGCCTTTCTTGACCTTGTAGTCATTCTTGACTTTGGTGTCTCTCAAGCTCCTTTTCTTGACTTTGTTGTCACATATTAAATATATGGTTGTATATATATAATGTTATTATTGATAGTTGTAGCTCTTTATTATTTTTGTTTTAATATTGATGATTATGGTTGGATACCATAATGACACCTCCCTTTTGATTTTCTATATAATGGATGTCCTGCCTCTTATTTTGCTAAGGCAGTTTGGGCTTTTTCTTATTTTCTTGTTTTGTGATCAACATATCACCATTTTCACCTTCATTTGGTATCAGTGCCAATTTGAGAAATTTGTCTTTCATTGCAGGTTATTTAGAAGAGATTAAAGAGAAACATAAAGATTGGAGAGGATCCTGAAGAGCTTGGTAATCATCCAGTCAAGAGATCTTCAAGATTAAATATTAGCATATTTGATTGCAACTATATTGTTTATTGCAAGCTTGAGCTTGAAAGGATTTTTTAGTGTGGAAGTGTTTGCAACTTGAAAGGAGGTTATTGTGATTTTCTTCCCTTTCTTTCCAACAAGAAGTAAGAGAAAATTATTGAAAGTTCAAAAAAAAAAACTTGACTTTCTACATTTATAGGAATTTTTAGCTTTTATTAACGATTCAATTATATGTTATTTTTTGAAAAATAATTTATATTTTCTTGTAGAAACATGAGTTTTATTTAAGAAGGAAATGATATATTAGACATTTTTTGAGGATTTATAAAGTTTATCTTTGTAATATGGAAAATAATGGTTTTATAATTAAGTGCATTATTGGTAGTAAACAACACTTATTTCTCAAATATGATAATAAGAAAAAGGTAGATTCTTTTGTGTGTGGGTCCCATTTGAAGGTTCAAGGAGAGTTTTTATTTGTAGAGATCTCTCCTGAATCTTGTGTTGAGCATTTGAGTCATTGTGCATATTTTATGGAAAAAATGGTAGGCAATGCAATGTCTAATATGTTGATTCTTGTCTTTGAAGGAGTCAATTTTCCATATTGGTGTACTAGAATACAAACCCTACTCAAATCTAAGGATTTGTGGGATATTGTTCAAAATGGCTATGTTTAGATAACAGATGTACATGCATTAACTGACCAACAAAAGAAGGAATACAAAGAAAATATAAAGAAAGATAATGAAGATTTATTCTTGATTCAGGGTGTAAACACTCAAGATATATTTACTAGGATAAGTGGTGTTGTTCATTCAAGAAAGAATGGAAAATATTAATGAATGCATATCAAGGTGCACAAACTGCTAAATTACAAATAATGAGGAAAAGATTTCAAAATGTAAAACTACCCACTAGTGAATCTGTCAATGAATTTATGACAAAGGTAGAAGGTCTATTGAGTCAAATGAAAGTACTAGGGGAATATGTAGATGAAAAAATGTCATTGAAAATATTTTGAGAAGTTTGATTCCAAATTTTGAAGGTTTGGTTTCTACAATTGATATATCTAAGGATCTCTCAAGCATGAAAATTGGTGAATTAAGTGGAATTTTTTTTAACTCCTGAAGAAAGAATGAAAAGTAATGAAGAAATTTTAGAGAAATAATTTTCCTCTAAATAAAATATAACAAGAAAAATAAGCATATCCTTCAAGAATCATAGTAAAAATGATGATAATAATAAGAATGAAGACAAAGGTGAATCTATTAATTCTACAGGAAGAGGAAATTATTCTAGAGGAAGAAGTAGAAACCTCAAAGGAGTAGGAAGAGGAAGAGGTACAGTTAATGGGAGAGACAATAGTAAAAATATCAAGTCAAAAATTTTTGTTCCAATAAGTTTGGACATTATGCTTTAGAATGTTGGAGTAACTAAGGTGAAACAAAAAAGAGAAGTGCTCATAGCACTATTAAAGATAAAAAAAACTTGTTCATTTGTTGCTTCAATACAAGTGTAATTGAAAATAAGGTGTGGTATATAGACTCTGGATGTTATTCACAAATGAAATCTAATGAGAATCTATTTGTTGACTTAGATCAAAAGCATAAAAGTACACTAGTACTAGGAGATAATAATTCTCATGGAAGCAAAGGTAAGGGTATTATTGTAGTTACGGTAGAACAGGGTAAAGTGAAGCATATCAATGAAACACTATTGGTTCCAGCACTCAAAAATAATTTTTTGTCTATTGGAAAAATTGTAGAGAAACATTAGGGTAGGATAGTGCCTAAAATGGTTCCTAGATTCATTCTACACCATTCTAGGTCGAACAGAGACCCTCAACTATAATTATGCCAAAAGATGTAATGTTGTCATAATGTTGCTTGACAACAATTTAGCAACATTTTATGTTGCATGACAAAAAATGGAATTTTAGAATCATGGGCATGGAATGTTAAGGAAAAGAAGATCCCATTTCATGAGGCATTGTATGGAGAAGCACAATTTTGGAAGTGAATGAAAGCTCGATATTCTAGTTTTCAGTAAAAGTGAACTTGCATTGAGTGTGAATGTGATAAGATGGATTAAAGTGTGGAAGTTAGTGTTTGTTTTGCGTAATAGACATAATCCTAAGGAATTTTTGTTCAGTAGCATAGTGTTTTTGAGTTCATTTGCTTATCTTAGGAAATTGTTTTGTAATTAGTCTAGTTGCTGGTGTAGATTAGGCAGTTTTTGGTTTCATGGCTCCCCCATATAATCCAACCATGGAAATCATCTAGGTCTGGATGAATATGGTAGAGGAGCCTCTATACATTGTAAATATGTAGGTAGGAGGTGTGAAGAGAAAGTTTAATATTTATCTAGTCATGCCCTAGGCGATCATTTTGTGTTTGGTTAGTGGTTTGATAGAGAGAAATAGGTGTGCATTTGCAGGGGAATGAGTGAGTGCTCCAAACCAAGTGTGGTTTTAGAGAGGTAGAACTCCTATAGACACCTAAAATTGAGATTATCCCTTTTCCAATTCATATAGATAGATTTCTAGGTAGATATCAGTGGACTGCACATTTCTAGCCTAATTAGCCCTATTAGACCTATATTCTAGGAATCCACTGTACGGATCACCTAGGAGCCAAAGACCAAAAAAATATTCAAGGTATTGGAAAAGGGTATCTGGATCTCAAGTTATTTTTTGGGGTTATTTGGGAGTTTGATGAAAGTATTGAGAAAAACCCTCTGTGTAGGGCGAATTGAGCAATTAGGCCTAATAGGACTAAAAGGAGAGGCAATCTTGAAATCGATTGATTTAGGCTTGATGTCCCATTCCAAGGGAGTTAGAAGGATGTCAATTAAATTTGTTTCAATTTTGATACACCCCCTGCAGCACTTGTGAAGCTGTTGTGAAGAGTTTGCATGGGAATAATAAGGATTTAAAATGCAGATATTAAAGTGAAGATTAAAGTGCAGGTATTAAGTATAAAGTGCTAATATAATGTGCAGGAAAAATAAAGTATTAATGCACAGAGGATTAAATTAAATACTAATTCAAAAAGGATCATAAGGTGATAATAAAATATTTTATTTTTGAACATTAATGTGCATTCACGAGAGACAACAAAGAGAAGTCTCAAAAGCATAAACAAAGGAGATTTTCTCCAAATCATATCAGATTTTAGGCAGTTGAGGATGAGAAACTTCAGATTTTTTGGGGGGAAAGGAAAGGTGTTGAATGTAGGAGGAATCTGATGGTTTTTCTTTTCCTACATATTCAGGTTTCTACCCTTGGTATAGAGGTTTGAATTTCTTGGCCTCCATAGTGAGATTCAAGTTGTGCTTAACTCCAAGAGCTTTCTGTATTGCTTGGTTCCATTAAGGATATAGTTTATTGATGGTACTAGTTTTGTTATCAAATAGAATACCAGTTTTCTTTGGTCTTTTGCATATTATTGAAGTGGTTTTTTTGTGAAGCAAATTGTACACAGCAGTGTGATTCTTCATACTTAATATGAGAGTTCCAGATTCATATATCTCCTTCGTGTTGTTCATTTGGGTTATGAATTTTTTGATTCATTGCATGGATTCATTTATGTATATGTTATTAGTCCTTAGTTCTGATCTAGGATCAAATTAAATGAAGCTATGGATATGACATATGTTCATCTGGTCTGCATAAGGATTTGTTGTAAGAATTAATGGTCTGGATTGATTGTATTTATGGCTTAGAATCATTGCCAATAAGTGATTGTTGTGTAGTGTGTTTTCTTTGGATTATTGCCCAATGGATAAGGCACTAATCAGATATTAGTCGTTCCATATTGATGCATATCTAGTGGGTCTAGCTATATTCTACATTTTAAATATAAACTCCAATGTATCTGAATATTTTATGTGGTTTGTGGTGTTGTACCAATCTCATGCTCCACTTCAAGGTCGATGTTCAATGGGTGATTATCCAGTTACCTAGTATCTCTCGGTTGTGTTGAGCCTTTGTGACATATCTACTTGATTGATTCCTTACTCAATATTTGAAGGTGTTGAAGGGTGTCCCCCCCCACTTGGTTTTGCAAAACCTAAAGCGTAGAAGGATGGATCCACATACTTGTTAGTTGGTCCTTTTCATCCTATTGTGAACTAACTGGAGTTGGCTACTCTTAAAGATCCATTGCAAAGTAAAAAGGTTGTTGTCTAGTCATTACAGCATAAAAAACAACCAACAAAATGGTGACTCCACTAGGGATATATGTAAATCATATTGCAAAACCTTTCAAAGAGTCTCTGGTTTTATATTGTCATAAATGATTCAGGTTTATCAAGTTGAGCTAGACTCCTGGCTTGTTTATTTATACATCTAGTCATTTTTTGCCATATCCACTTGAGGATAGAGTTCTTAATTTTTCTAAGTCTGAAAGTTTTTCAGATCTTAGCTGTTAGCCTGGTTGTTGTTGTTGAAAAAACACTTTCTATGTCTTCTTTGTGAAAGAAATATGTCAAATCCAATTTGACTTGCTGAAAGTCTGGTATATTTTCTTGCAGCCCAACTTGTCCTTGTCCTATTAATTTTCTATACATTCTCATAGCACTAAGTGGTGAATCTAAAATATCTCTACACCAATGTGCATTTAAGTGAAAGGAATTTGATGATTAGTGGGAAACACTTCCAGAAAGGATTTAGCAGATGCTCAAAAGATTCAGTGGTGGATCGACCAAATCAAAAGGAAATAAAGGACAGCAGAAAAAGAATTTTCCCAGGTATTCCTCAAATTTTTATGAGATAATTTTTTCCTTATAAGGTAAAGAACTCACTAGAGAAAAGGAAAGTAAATTTAAAACTTTCCCATACTTCTTGTTTTACAAATCTCAATCATCAAAATCAGAAGTATGTTATGTAAAATGATTGCATAAGTCAGATAGAAATCTTTGTGAATGAAAATATGTATGGTTAATAAATAGCGCAATGGATTTTTCTTTGTCAATAGATCAAGATATTCTTCCTAGATATGAAACTTATTCAGTAGATCTTGAAGAAATTCAAAAGGACATTACACTATTTAATCAAATAATCCAAGACGAGGCCATTTTTTTTTTGAAAATACATGTAGGAGAAAGGAAAGAAGATACAATACATGGGTTTTATGAAAATTTTTCCAATGCATATGATAAGCTTCTAGAAGGGGTTGAAATTCAAGAGTATGCATATCTTCATTTGTTCTTAGAGCTTTGTACGCATAAATTAGTAATTGGTTTGCATCATGTATAGAGGAAGGCATTGAACTTGTTAAAAAAATGGATAGATAACTTTGAAGAATCTAAAAGTACCGATGATGCTGACTCTAGTTATGCTGAGAATGTTGATTATGATGCTGATAGTAAAGTAAGTGAATGTCAAGATTTCAAGGATGAATCTCTAGTTGTAGATGTTTCTGTTGGATTTATGGATTTGTTTTATTATCAGCATGGTAGTGTAGATTTCTTGTCTCAGTTTAGGGAAGACTTTTGTGGATAGAAAGAGAATGATTATGATGCGGATGAGAGTTGTTGTGATGATTATCTTGCACAATATTATGTGATTCAAGAGGTTTTAGTCCTTGTGTCAAATGAGGAAGATATTTGCAGCACTAAGAATGAGGTTAAAGGCGGTGAAAATGAAGTACAATGCCCACTAAGTAGTGAAAGAATATTAGAACTATTGGCTGCTAATTTTCAGAGGTGTGCAACTAATGTAGACTCTACTTTGCAATGCCCGGTTGATATTTTCTATGACAATGATGACATGCTAATGGGTGTGAAGTATGAAACCTATGTTGACTTTCTTATTCCTACTTTCGAGGCAAACAATGCGCAAGATGGAAATGCATATGATTGTGAGAAATTTGATTATGTCAAATATAATGAATATGATGACTCGTATGATGGTATGGATTCAGATTTGAATGAGATTAGTGTTGGAATAGTCCCAAGGGATAACTGAGAGGGGGGTTGAATCAACTATCAGCTAGTTTAATTATTTTTCTCCAATTAAGTACAGAATGTAATTAAGCATATGCACAATAAGATAACACAGAATACAACACCACAATTAATTATGGGGAAACCAAAATAGGTAAAAACCCCAGTGGGAATTAGCACCCACAAAGAATTATATTTGAGTATAATAATCCCTATTAGAAGATCTTACAACCCTATTAGGAGTTGATCTTTACAATGCAATAAGTACAGTGACCTGGTTAAGGGTTGGACCCTGTTAGGAGTCTTTTACAAATAACCCTATTAGGGGTGAGGACTCACTGTCCAAAAGCTCACTGCTAAAATGGTGAAGGCTACAACCTTTAGTAAAATAGATATACACTATATTTGATAATGAACTGTTTGAGTAGACCTGTTGTCTTGAACAGTTCCAATGTATTATATGCACTTACTTCTTCTTCACATAGATCTTTGACTGATGAATGAAATGGCTTATTGACCCAAAACAATCAACATTTTATTATGTTCTTGTTCTATTTCTTTTCTTATCATTCACACTTAGCAATCACAAAATGAACTGCTATATGTATCATCTCCAAAAGATATGAACACATTGGCTGTAGGAATCCCTTCAATGCTTCTCTTGTTGGTTGAACTAAGAACACAACATAATTAGAACCGCGCAACTTAAAATGAATAGATGCACCGCTTCACATAGTCGGCTCCACAAAAATTACCCAAGCATCATCCTTCAGATGAAACATGATTAGCGCATTTAGATAATTATTTTTTACTCATAACTAAACATGAATCTGAACATGCATATCTCATAGCTAGCCACAACTGAATAATCAATAAAATTACTGTTGACTTTATGAAAATAGTCTTCTAAAACTATGGCTATTAAACAGTGTAACATAACTAAATTGTTACTGAACATCTGAGTCTCCATGTATGTACATGGTATAGTGGCTATGTCTGAAACATAAAAACAATCGTGCAAGGCTTCCACATAACCATACTAAAAAGTGAATACAGTTCACTGCTGATTACTATATATTGTCATCAATAACAAACATACAATCAAGTATTTGCACAGAGGAAAATCTCCAACAATCTCCCCCTTTGACATTGATGGAAACATATGATTAAAAACACCATCAATCCAAAAGTGTCTTCTTTCTTTTTACAATCTTCTCAATATCCTTATCAAAGGTTCCTCTTCACTGCTGCAGCTCCTTTGAATGTGTTTTTGTTTTCATGACTATATACTCATTATATACTCCCCCAGAGTATATGCTCCCCATTATTATATACTCCCCATCTGACATCAATGGAAAAGGATGCCAAATACAATTAAGAAGAGGTACTACTCTAGAAGTAGAGTAGTCAACCACTCATCAGTCACAAAGGATTGATGCATTTACCGTGAGTTCTAATCAGACTCGGGAAAGGGAATTACTCCCAGCTTCTTCCTGAGATACTCAAAAGTATCTTTTGATAGAGGTTTTGTGAATATGTCTTCCAACTGATCTTTGGTGCTCACATAATCCAACTTCACTCTCCTTCTACAACTTTTTCTCTTAGAAAGTGATATTTTATTTCTATGTGTTTTGTCTTTGCGTGCATCACAGGGTTCTTTGACATATTAATAGTGCTAGGGTTTTCATAATGAATGAAAATAGGATAATCAATCTAAATTCCAAAGGGTATGAGCAGGACCATGGTATACCAAGCTATGGCCTTAAGTGGCAATGAAAATTTAGAAAATCGGGGTTAGTCAACTTGACGTAAAAAGTTGAACATCTTATCAACCTTATGTGAAAAAGTTGTAAGAACAAAATCTGTAGGAAATTGAATGTAGTTTCTAAAATACTAGCCCTTTTCTAAAAAAAAATAAGCTAATTGTTCAATATTTTAGATTTCAATGCAGTAGTATGAAATTTTCAGAAAAAATAAAAAGTACGTGTATGTCTAACCACCTTAATCACAATCAAATGATGATATATTTTCACAAGATTCTAAATATAAGTAGTAGACTCATGCTTGGATGTGACACATATTTTTGTGTAATTTTTTACCAAATAAATAATTAATTATGAATTTTCTGCTACAACTTATTCAAAATAAAAAAACTCTCATGTTTGACCACCTTAACTAATTCTAAACTTTACAAAATTGCAAACTTTTTTTTCCTTATAGTAGGCAGAGCATAGAATGTGACGCATGTTTCAGATTTCAAAAAGGTTAAACCGTTTGAAAGTTATGGTTGTCTTTCAATCAGTATGTCAATCAGGACTTTAGAGATATCTCAACTAGAAAATAAGTAATAATTACTTACTAAACTCAAATTCTGACAGTAATTATATTGATGGAAAGCAGATCATAATGTCTTTAAGAAACCCTTTTTATTTCATCAATTTTGGGTGAAAAAAATGTCGTCAGCTACATTGTCTAAGTCTGTAGATTAGAGGAAATATGGTGAACACGTCATTTGGGTTGACCAACCACGTTTGGCATTGGAAAGCCAAAACCCAAAGTAACCTAATCGTATATCTGATATTATCATATGTCTGATATTATCGTATATCTGATATCTCCCGCCCAAATACAACATATTTCAAAATTTTATGATTCAAGTTTTTTCAATTTTATGAGTTTTAGTTTATATATTATAAATTTCATTTGTTTTAATATTAACATTAGATGGTAATAGCATTAGTATTATATAATTATTTAAATATTAGTATTATATAATTATTTAAATATTAGTAGTATATGATTATTGAAATGTTAGTATTATATTATTATTTATTTCTCTATTTTATAATAGTATTTAATATTAGTATTAATTATTTATTAATATTTATAGTATAACAATAATACCTAAGAGAGAGTAGGAACTCTCTCTCTCTCTCTCTCTCTCTCTCTCTCTCTCAACCCATATATCACCTCCTGCCATGGAACTCTTGTAAAATGATGGCACAAATGGAGAGTCTTGTATTCCTATAAATAGAGAACTGCAGAGCCATATGAGAATGTATATGTAATTATCTACACACCCAGTTCATGGTTATAAGAGAAGATTTACTTGAATCTTATAGGCAATGTGTGAACCAAATTAGAGGGAGTTACAAGAAAAAAATGGGATTTTGTTGAGCAGAAAGGGTCCTCTAATTTATAGGTTTATAACTCTATTGAATATGTGGGGATGAGAGGAGGTAAAGATGGTTTAGAATTTGGTCTTTCATTCAATATTTTGTTTATAGATCAATTAGTTTATATGGAACCCAAAATAGCTCAACTTCAATGTAATTTTGATTGGAAACAATTCTGCAAATGTGATTATGTTAATGATAGTCAGGAGGCGGCCATTAATCATGAGCTCATAAAAAAATTGGCCATTATTCAGGGCCCTCCTGGAACTAGAAAAACATTTAACAAGTTGAAAATTATAAATGCTTTGCCTCATAAGATTTCAAATTCCTCTGGTCCCATTCTCATAGTGGGCTTTACTAACAGAGCTCGGGATCAATTTTTGGAGGGAATATATGAATACGAGAAGATTCTAGCAAGGTTAGTATCTAGAACTCAAAGCTCAATTCTTAGCAAATGTACTCTTGACCAGGGACAAGAGAGTTGATATCATATTGTTTTCTTTGGTACAAGAAACATTGAATTCCTAATTTGAA